>JARHVA010000715.1:890000-905000 GCA_037957365.1 Torreya grandis | reverse complement strand
TGTTTTATTTTTTAAATTATTAATTATAATTAAATATCCTTGATGATATTTAATTTTATGATGAACAATCATAACTCTCTATATTGGTCTTTCTTGGAAGTGTACATCTTCTCCATCTTGGCAAACTTATCAAATACACAATGAGAACATTTAAGTTGATTAACCTAAATTATTTTATTATATAAGGAGTATAAATAATATTTGAACATAATAATAATGGTGCAATATAACTTCAAATAAATTTTAAGCTACAAACTCCACATACAACTTCAAAAAATGCTCTTTTGTGTTTTCTAGGCCTCAAGAAATCTTGATTTGAATTTGGGGGTCTAAAATGAGTTATAGGTATCACCAGCCACTCATAATTTTATATTTATAAATTTTTAATACCGGTAAAAATTTTAAAATCTCAAAAATTATTCACCAAATTCTCAAACAAAAATTCACAAAAAAATGCCTACTTACTGTCTGTAGGGTTGCCTGAAGATATTTTTTCAATGATCTAAGACTATTTTGCATTTATTTTAATTTTATAATAATGTATTAAAACATTTAAATTATTTATAAACCGTATAATATCATTATATTCCCTTGTAAATATCTTAAACACTCATTTCTCACTCCATTTATGAGCAAATTTGTTAAAAACCCTAATTTTCTTCATGGTACAGACCTATGTTTTGACATTTTTTATTTCATAAGGTATATTAAAGTCATTAAAACAATTAAAAAAAAATAAATTACATAAAAAATACCTAAATTTCAAATTTCATGAGTTTTCATTTATTAAAACTCAAAATATGCACTTTTTAGTGCTTTCTAGCTTGCATTTTCTCACATTTGCATGGCTACAGGTCTGAGTTTTGGCATTTTATTGAGTTTTATAAGGAAAAAATAAATAATTAATTTTTAATTATAAAATTTATTAACCATTTAAACCATTTTATACTTTCATACAATTACTTAAACCTCTTGAAAAATGCTTTTTCTGATTGTCTCCCTTGCATGCTTGAAACCTTGCAACATGTACCTTTACCTTTTCCATTATTTTCATTGAAAATTTGATTTATTGAGGTTTAATATGGTTATTTATTATCCCTATTATCTCACAAAACTTTTAATTTTCAACAAATAACTCAAAAATGTAACCATATTTCCTAAAACTGAGCTATTGGGGTTTTATAAGGGTTTTAGACCACTTTTCCTTCTTAACGATAGTTCATAAAGTTAATACCATGTATATTTAAAAATAATTCATGGAATAATTATGTAATATGGGAAAATATATTAACCTAAAATAATTTTAACCAACGCCTCTTCTCCTTCATGAACCAAATATTTGAAAATAACCCTTACTAGCTTGCTAGAGGAATAGAAGAAACTTATACCAAAATTTGGACCTGTGAGTCATTATTGAGCATGGTTTTGGATTGATTGAGGCTGTATTATTTTTTTCATATATTATATAATAATTATTCCATGAATGGATTATTCTAAAACACTTGCACATAAGTAACTAAATGTGCCAAGATGCCTTTTTGCACTTTGAACCTCATTTTCACTTGTTCCATGATTTGAAGATGTTTGAGAGAAATAAAAAGGAAAAATAAACATGGGAATATTAAAATGAGATTTAATTTACTGATTATAACTTTTAATTTATCCCCTATCATATTAAATGACTTAAAATGATCTTTAAGACAATGAACTTGACTCACTTGACAAGACATTTCTATAGGTTTTGATATAATTTGCAGGAAACAAGTTAGATTCCTTTTACCTTAGATTTTTTAAATTTTTATTATTTTATATAAAACATTATAGATACCACTAACCAAAACTAAATTACCTCAAATTGATTTTGCACATACCCTTGACCACTAGTGGCAAAATTTTCCAGTAATTACCATTGGACACTAATAGACCATATTGATTGTAAACAATCATTCAAAGAGATGTCTAACCTTCCTACACCTACCAGACCTTTTATACCATGAAAAAACTTCCCACATATTTTTGAGACCCTATAGGTAGTTTTTTAGTCTAAGAGAGTAGTTATCTAGTAGAACCAATGGCCTAGGCTAGCTGATTGCCTAATGTTACACATCCTAGGATACAACTTGCCCATAATAGACCCATTTAAATTTGGGTCATTTGTAAAATGGATAGAAATGGATATTTTTGGTAATTTTAACCCTTTTTAACCTTATATAATTTTCAAACCTACCTTACAATCCCCTATTTTATTCTTCTACTCTAACTTATCCTCCCTCTTGAGATAAATTCATACTTTCACTTGCTGTTAGGACTGAATTCACCATTTTGATCCACAGTTTCTCCTACTTTCATTGTTTATTGATCTCATGTTATATTAGATGGAATTTCATCTAATTTTTTTCACTTGGATTGGATATCACACCTCCTACTTTCTCTTACCTCACCATTTAACCTATATTTTTAGCATTATATTGGATAAAGCTCTTCTTGTAACTTAGTTTTCCTCTGATCAAGATCAAACTTGGACTCTTAGTTGGTATTTTATTACATTTTTATTGAGAATTATATGAGGTTATCATGATTTTAAGGTGAAATAATTATTTTGGCTTAGTGTAATGTTATTTTTATGGTTAGAGATTACATGCTAGGGTTAGATTCATTTTAAAAAATCATTTATCATAGATTCTAAAAATCCTATGCATTTTCATTTGAAAATGTTTCCTTTGAAATCATCTTTCATACCATAGGATTGCATGTTTATGAATCATTATTTATTATTAATATTTATTACTTGTTTATATAGCTTTGCTTTCCTATTCAAATCACATTATTTATTTCCTTTAATTACTTTCATTTTTATGGTTATATTGTTAGAGATACCTACTTTTGTGTTAAGCTTGATCAATCTATCCCTAAATTAGTTATGTAAGTTTGAATTTGTCCTAGTACAAGCCAATAAAATGGATAGCTACTTTATACCTCTAGTGGATTCCTATGCCCTTCATCACAATAGGTGTATGATTCTTACCCCTCTTCTAAATGCTAGTGGATATTTTGGATTATTGGAGCTACATTAAAGCATTCCCAGTGGGACCTTCTATAAGTTTTCATTCAATTTAAATTTTATTTGGGTGTCTCCTAGCCCATTTCCCATTGTTACTTGCAAGGCTTTGTTTTTAGTTGTGTTTTATCTCCCTATCTAGTTTTTTTTATCTTGATTTGGATTTGCATCCTCATACCAATTGGTTATTTGGTAATTTTATTCTTCTATTGATTTCTTAGTTGTTCTTATTTCACTACACCCATGGCCAGTCTCCCACCTCTAAGACACCATTTCCATCGCATTAAGGGGTAATCCACTGAGATCACTCTTGATAAAATTGGGACTATAATGGAACAAAATAAAGCATTTAGTATCTAATATGTAACTATGCCACATCAAGGTGACCATGACCCTATAATGTTCCATAAGGAATGAGATTGGTAAGTGTACAACCAATGAACTATCTCCAATTTTTAGTATTCCAAGATTTACCTATCTAAGGATGCCTCTTATGACTTCAGACCACTTAATTTCACCCATAAGGGGTGAATACGACCCCATTTCATGATTGAGGCCCAATGAGATGCATATTATAATAAATTATTATCATAGATGACTTTACGTGAATGTCGAGCACCACTCTTTTCATATGAGTAGGTGGTCTGATGCCTCTTAAGATAGATCAAACACCCATTCCCATTCAAGTGCCTCAACCAATTCTTTTTTGATTTCCACACCCCATTCCTAGAAGGAGAATATACAATAACAACCCCATATCATCCATGTTGAGGGGTGTAGGCATCTAAACTTTGTTTGTCATCCACATCATGTGGATCCTTCCTATCCTCCTAGCCCTTCCTTTATCATATCAAATGATCACACTAATTTTGACCATCATTTACAAGATAGGGATCCATAACATGTCTATCTAAATAATCAATTTTCTTGGGTGGACCCTTGTCTTATCACCTTATTATCTCCTTGTGTAAATATTCCCTTCCTATGGTTGTTCACCATCATGTGCATGGGAATATCCATATAATATGCATCCCCCACCTTAGGATCCAACTTGATAGCACCTCCAATAAGCCAAAGGACATGATTAAACATGAATATGAAATTAGCATCATAGTCCCCATAATCCTCCTCAGGGAGCTCATCTTCAACCAACCATCCACCATGCCTACATGGATATCCATAAGAATTATCTATCACCTTGGTTGTGAATTGTTCCCCTTCCTACTTCAATTCCTAAACTTCCCAAGTTTAATGAAATCTAAGATTATAGTCCCACAAAGCATATCATGACATTCATGATGTTGTGTATGGATTGGAAACATGAATAATTCATGATCTTCAAACTCTTAACTCACACCCTATGTGTTGAGGATTTGGTGTGGTTTCATGATTTATGGCTATATTCTCTATCCATTTTCCTGATCTTGGTGGATGATTTCTTGTAGTACTTCAATATCTTCATACTAATCAACCTTATCATCCAATCAATCACTTCTATGGTCTAGGCCAAAGGTGATTCAAATTTTAACTTTGTGCTCATATGGTTCTCATTTGATCACATGTGTAAGATGAGGTTCACATATGATCAACTTTATTATATGGTCACTTAAACATTGAGATAGGAGGTTCACCATGAAGTCTTCAAGCCTAAGCCCAAATATTATAAATAAATTATTAATGAGTGTTTAAAGATTAAAGTATTTGAGGTACATCTAGGTATTAGGCTCGTACCTACTAAAAATTCATCATTTATGCATGATTTCAACCATAGTGAAATTGAAAATGGTGTCATAGATTCTCCATTGAATAAGAAGGACAAAAATGATGGCCATGAGGTCAACACTCTAAGTAAGAGGCCATTTGAAAATAATGCCCCTAAAAATAATTCATTAGGTAAATATGTGTCACATCCTTATGATCCCACCAAGTTCTAAAAATTTCACAAGATAAATGTCTATTTGGATAGGGAATGTGTTTTCAAAAAATCTAGCGTTAAGACCTCATCTGCTCCCTAGAGCTCTCCACGTGTTGATCCCAACTACAAGTTGTATGTATTCATTAAGCCTCTTCCTAAACACAAAAAGGAAACCAATAATAAGAATAAGAATAAATCCAAGGCTAAATCCCATCGTTATAATTATCTCCCTTCTAACTCTTATAATTATTCTTCCTTAATTAAACCAAAAGGGAAGGCTAATCATGATAGTATCAAGGTCTTTGATACTATTTACATAACCTCTACTGGTTATGATTTATTTTTCAACATGTGTTTGAGTTAGGTGACTAACCCCATTAGATATACTAGTGGAATGGGTCTCATGAACCCACCCATAGGGGTAGGGAATCCAAAATTAAAGTTCAAATTTCAACATAATATCCCTCCACAAGTTATGTAGTGCCCTTACTCTATCATAGAGGAGCTACTATCCCTCTATAATAGGATATCAATCTAGGACCTTCTTTAATTTTTCCCAAATCAAAGAGACATCATATTTTATGAGATTGGTCTATTCAATGAGGTTCCATTAGAAAATTATTTGAGGTGTTATTCAACTCATATGTCCTTGATTGCCCTCACCCATTTACCTTGTTCTTTGACTCCACCTCCTTTCTATACCCTTCCATTTTGGAAAAAAAGGGATAAATTCATACTCTAAATTTAAACCTCAATGAATAATTGATGCACCAAGAGATTAATCATCAAATATGGTGTTACATTGAACATAATTCCTTTGTGGGTGTTCAAAAATTTGGGTATTATTCGTACAAATCTTTACACTGTCACCATAACTATGTTGGCTTAAAAAATGACAAGGTTGTGTTGGTGGCTAACATGAAGCTTTGGTTCAAGTTAAAACCCAAGATAGTTAGGATCAAGTTTTGTGTGTTAGATTTAAATATCTCATATAACATGATACTTGGACATCCCTAGACTATTTCCATGTACACCATTGCATCAACAACATTTCAGGTAGTAAAATTTGTGCATGAAGGCATGGTTCATACCTTGGAGTCTAAATATAATACCTTGGTGTGACTATATGCTATGCCAAATCCCTTTGAAGAGGTTTTGGTTGTCTCTTCAAGGGAATTAATGGTTCACCCAATGTTCCTATTGATGATTCTTATTTTATTAAGGATGAATGGTTTGATCATGTTAGCTATCAATCAAAATTCACTCTTATAGTTGTTGTGTGCTATTTGTCACCCCTTCCTCTTTTGGGTGTCAAGGTGGATCTTTGATCTTATGAGACCTATTTTGATATGTATCCATGATTTTCAAGCCTCTTCACTCATCATGACTTACCCATCATGGAATAAGAACTCTTAATGTCTCCCTTGTAGAAGCCTCTAGAGTTGCCAATTTGGATCTTGAGTGTCATTTCATCCATGTTAGTCACATAACTTATTCAAAGAGAGGAAAACATACAATAAGCTCATGATGATGTGTCATAAACACTTCCACCCTATCACTCATATAAGTTTAGAGATATAACTCATCAAACATGACCCTTATTTTCCCTTTAGCCTCTTTTTGGGCCTATTTAAGGCCTTTTTGGCCCTTTAGAGAGTAGGTCACATGTGGTACTACCAAGTGGTGGTATGGAAAGCCATAAAACTTGCCCAAACACCCTTTATGGTGGATCCACACTGGTAGGGGGCCTTCATTCCCATTTTCACCATGAAAACTTTGACCTAATAGTTTTGATCAATTTGGACATAATGACGATCTCTGTTTCACTCCATAAAGCTAGTTGGTTCCCATTTTCAAACCTTTTGGGTTTATTTAGCTATTTTGGCCTATGCAATCCTCTTTAGATGCATCTCATGATATAAGTAAATTATTTTTATTCTTTTAATCATTATTATTAGTGATTGATCATAAGTGTTCCTTTAATGACTCCATCTTTCTCTTTTGTTATGGTCTCTAAAGTAATTCATGTTTTTAGTTGTGGTTGTTTGGGACTTCCTCTAGTATTTTTATTTCACACATTTCCTATCACCCTTATTCACCTCTTGCCACAAATAAAATTGGTATGTTTCATATAATTATATTTTTTTTCACTCTTTATCTCCCTTGTGTAACTTTCTTATTTTATTTTTGTGCCAAGATAATCCCCCAATGATTATGTCTTACATCCTTGACCCAGATCATGGTCCACCTCTTAGTGGTGATTCAAACTTATGTCAGTAGTTGAGGAAACATAGAACCTATAGTTTTAGCCTCTAATATTAATTACCAAAGGGGACATAAGCTTTATGTATCTAGTTTCTTCATTACCAATGAGATAAAAAACACTATAAAATATCATGCAATTATTGGATCTCAGACTAATGCATGTGCATTAGGTGCATGTTATGTGTATTTTTTATTTGACTCACTATTAGTTATGTATCAACTCACTATCTTTTATAACATCCTTATCATTGAGCTTTTCCCACTCTATAAGGCATAAATTAATTTTATCTCCTCTTTTGAGGA
This sequence comes from Torreya grandis, assembly GCA_037957365.1. Taxonomy (NCBI): domain Eukaryota; kingdom Viridiplantae; phylum Streptophyta; class Pinopsida; order Cupressales; family Taxaceae; genus Torreya; species Torreya grandis. The sequence continues at coordinate 897,459 of JARHVA010000715.1, read as the reverse complement.
CTTCCATATCTCCCACATCCCTCATTCAGAGAACACTAGAGCATACACTATGATGAATGCCATATTATATTTTCTAGTTTGATGTCATTGTTTGTCCCTTATTATGTAGGAGATGGATTTGGATCATGAGGATCTCGATCTTGTACCCAATGTAACACATCATTAATTTTTCATCCACTACTATTCTTGTTTGGTGAGTGTAGGTGATCTCTAATTTCCTTGTTATTACTTTTTGTAATAGATTCTAGGTATAAAACTACTTGTTCTATTAAAAATCAATTTATTGTACCTTGATGGCATATGTAATCATGATCATTTTACCCTACTCCTCCCTATGATTATAAGTCTACTCATCATGCTTATTATTGGTCACCAAGAGACCATATTGATCCTAAACATAGATTTAGAGAGTTGTGTGACCTTCTTGGACATTATTTGGCCTTCCCACACCCTACCAAAATTTACCACAATATTTCAAACCTTACCAAAATTAATGAGACCATGTAGGTAGTGTTTTGTCCTAGGTATTGGTTCTATAGTATAACCAATAGCCTAGGCCACCTGTTTTCCATTATTCCATAGCCTGGACTATAATTTTGCCAAAATAGACCCATTTCAGTCCATCCCATTTCAAAATGGATAGAAATGGATACCTTTTGGTGAGTTATACCCTTGGCATACCAATATCAATTATAAACCTGCCTCACACCCCTATCTATTATGATTATACTCTAATTTCTACTCCCTTTTGAGACAAATTCATACTTTTACTCACTATTTAAACTAGATTCACCATTTTGATCCATAGTTGTTATTGTCTTCATTGTTGCTTGCTCTCATGTTGTCTCAGTTGGCATTGTACTTGATTTATGCACTTGGATTAGCTCTCACACTTATTTATTGATCCTACCTCACCTCCTCTCTTGGATTCTTATCATTATATTGGACATAACTCTTGTTATAGCTTAGTCTTCCTCCGATTAGGATCAAACTTGGGATCTTAGTTGCTATTTTCTTGCATTATTGTTGAGCATGATCTAAAGGCACCTTGATTTCAAGGTGAAATAATTATTTTAGATTACTTTAGTGTTATTTCTAGGTTTAGAGATTACATGATATGATTAGCTTCATTTAAACAAGTATTTAGCATAAATTTTAAAAAACTTATGTATTTCCATTTGAAAATTCCTTTCCTTTGAAATCATATTTCATACCCTAGGGTTGCATGTTTAGGAATCATTATTTATTTTTTAGATCACTTACTTGATTATATATCTTGGATTCCCTATTTAAATCACATTTTTTTCAATTTCATGTATTATTGTGGTTATACTAATAGAGATACCTGAATCTATGTTAAGCTTGATCATGTTATACCTAACCTTGTTTTATAACTCTATGTTTGGCTTAGTGCAAGTTGAAAAACTAGAGAGCTACCTTAGACCTATAGTTGCTTCATGTGGCCTTCATCCAAATATATGTTTGCTTCTTATCCCTCTACCAAACCTTAGTGGTTCATTTAGAATCATAAAGCTACAAATAATATGTATAAGCACAATACTTAATATAGGTTCATTGTGTTTTATTGTTTTTAAAAATATCATTTAAAAGTGTATAAAATGTAATAATACAAGAACAAAACCTAGAGTAAATACCCTTTGTATGTCATTATATTTTTCTATTATTTTTTAAATAAATAAGGATTTGAAATAAAATACAAACTAAGATTTTCCCAAAGACTATTTTTAAGTATTCCATTAATAAATAGTTCCACATGTTACAATCTATTTAAAGAAGATAAATCCACTTCATCAACTAAAATTTACATACTTTTCAATAAATATGTGAAAATAGAGAAATTACTTTCATTAGTTTCACTAATTTGAACCATGATGATAAGAAAACAATGTTTACACAAAAGTATATGGTTAAAGGGTTGAATAAACCCTAGGATCATAATATAAAAATTAGCCAAGACCTGAAGAAGAGAGGGTTTGTACATACCTTAGGTTGAATGTGTATAAGATTTTAGGTTCACCATCTATGTTTACCCCATAATTCTAGTTTTATAAAAAACAAGTAATAATAAAATTAGAATTAAATAAGCATACATGATTAAAAATATAGAATTTAGATCTATCTAATGGGATTAAATGAGAAAAAATTATAAGTGCCATAAATGAAACTATAATAATCAATATAAATGAAAAAGGGATAAGGAATGATCACACCTATGTTTCTTCTATAAATCTAATACTGTAGATGAATTATATAGACTATGTTCAACCTACTCTTGAAATTTATAAATCGTGCAATGCTTCAAAATAGACTAATGTACTATGATAGGCATGTAGTTATGTTAATCCTATAGAGATAGACCCATATGACCATGACTATCAAACTATGGTAAAGTTCTTCCCATTATGGTTGAGTTTGTCCTACTAGAATTTTTTAATTTTTTTAATATCAATTATGAATTATCACCTTCCTATATTTATTATACCCTCACTTCATAGATATGTTGGGCATAATGTGAATACTATAATAATATCCTTATTGACTTAGCTTTACTCTCCAAAACAAAAGAATTAGTTATGGAGATAGGTAAATACCAAGGAAACATTGTAAACTATGTATCCTACACAAATAAATTATACATCCATGTATTTATACAAGTATGTGTATGAAATAGATAAAGTGAGGGTTAGTGAACCTCATATTTCCTAGAAGTGATTATTCAACTAAATTCAATATAATATCCTCATTTGGCACAAAGTAAATGTTGAGAGACTAAGATAGAATGAAAATGTTTCAAGTGAAGGACATTCAATGAAACTTGACTTTAATGATGATTGGCTCTAGTATTAACTTTATATGTGACATGCCTCTTGATATTCAAATATGTCATATACTTATTCTAGATGATAAATTACTTGTTTATATGTATATATAAGCTTGCTTAGGATAACTTATGCATGTTTTTTGAATATAGTAATGTATAAAATCAAGATTAAAATAACACGATTCATAGAAACGGGTTGATGTGATTATAAAACAAAATAAATATATAAAATCATATGGTTTATAATTTTATCCCAAATAAACTTGTAAACTATACAAGTTTGAATTGGGAATGTCTTTGGCTCTTTTTTCAAGGTAGGGTTGCATAATAAGTAATAAATTATCTAGATACATTAAATGATAAATTTTTTATAAGTTTTGAGGTGATTTTAGGCCCAATTAACCAATGTAAACCTATTTTAAGGCCATTTTAGTCCTATAAAAATGATTAAATGTACATATTTTCCAAATAATGTAAATTTGGGAATAATACATAATGAATAAGGGTTTTGTGCCAAATTTATGTATTTATAGGTGTAATTAAGATACTTTAGATATGTGGGCATTTATTTTTAATTTATTTTTAGTAGATACATAGATATCATATATGACTTATTTTCCCCATCCAAATAATTTTGTGTGTTTTGTGTAGCAGTTGATGATCATACAAATTAACCTATTTATTTTCCATAATAAAGAATCAATGAGAAAGGAGATTGAAATATAATAAATGAAATAAAACATGCAACAGAGTAAATAGATGAATTAAAAATAATCTATGGGAAAAAATAAATTATATCTGAGATTTTTCAAGAGCAATATTGGTCCTAAGAGTGCACAATTAATTGGTTATATGATTATTTTCAAGATTTAAAGTACACTGGTGACCTAACCATTGTAAATTAAGAATACTTTAACATTTTAAAGGATTTGAATATTTTTTAAGTATTATTTATGATAATTTTATTTAAATTTTTTAAAAACCATTTATTATAAATATTATCTTGTTTTATTTCCAATATATTATTAGGTTGGCATACAATGGGATGTGGATTGATGGATAATACTTTTGTGTAGGAAGTGTAGAAAATAAGAGAGTTAACTAAAGTTTTAGAGTTGTTTTTAAGTTTGAGTAGGCTATTCATGTGAGTTTCAAAGAAAAAAACTTAATTTATGGGAAATTATACTATGCTGGGTTAATCTACAAAATAATTGAGTTAAATTTTAGGAGACTATAAAATGTCTTGTTCAAATGTAGTTAGTATGAAGTTTTCAATGGCACTAGAAATGTCAAGAGATGTAAATATATTGATCTATGTACCATATAATACACTAAAAATTTACTAGAAATGAGGGATCCCTACATGTTGCCTCAACATTATTCATAGGTTTATTTTTTAATTTTATAAGAAAACATTTTCACATTTTTTCATTCAATTCCATATATATATTGAATTTGCACATTATTTTCTCATAATGTAGGTATGTTTTTATAAATATATATAAGATATGAATAAATGGAAGTGGGTAATACCTTTTAATACTAGAGCACATTATGTCTAAAACACTCCAATATTTTTGGCACATGAATTACCATCTACAATATATTATAGTACAATTTGGTGAAGATCATGAAGATGAAGAAATGGAATAATATGGTGTTTTCATGTAAACCATGCAATTATTAATCAAGATGTGGGAATAAACATGAGTTATGAAGGATAAGAGGAGTAAAATGTAAACAACAATGAATAATTTTTTGGAATTGAAAACCACAATGAACACCCAAATTTGGATTAGGATAAAGAAAATGTGTTGGTAATGTAGATGATGATGAAGAAGAAGATAATTAAAATACAACATTGGCTTCTTACCTTTTTCAAACTCACATCTTTTTTTCCAAACATAATATAAAATAAATTTGTATATATTATGATGTAATGATATGAAAACCTATGTTGTTTATTATGGTATTTCATCTTGCTATAATATTATTTTCTATCAAAATAAATCATAGACATACCAAAATGAATTATTTTATATTAATAGTAAATACAACAGTTAGATCGTTAAGAAAAGAAACATACATTATTTTGTTTTGTCTTTGTATTTTCATTTACAAGAACTACCTCTTATGTTTATTATTTTATATATGTGTGTGTGTGTGTGTGTGTGTGTGTGTGTGTATCAAGTTACATATTTAGATATTGATTGATGAGAAAGTATGTGGAATTATCATTTTAGGTGACTAGACCCAAGAAAAATTAATTCGCACAATTGAAATCCACTTTTAATTTTATTTACTTAACTATGTAAGATCACTAAATTAGGATCTAACACTAAAAACCCCCATAGTTAGGAATTTTGTTCATAATTAGTTAGCTATGTGAGTGAATATTTATTTGTTTCACATTATACCCCATTGTGAGATTCATCATTGTAATTAGTGCATGATATTTAGCTTCATTGAATATTTTCTTGTTGTTTCAGGTAATAACATTTTCAATATATTGTATCACCCTCCTATATGCATTGTACAATTCCTAAATAATGGCTTCACAACCTGATTCTTTGTCAAACACATCATTAATGTATGATTCCACTATTTAATGTTTTATTTAATATATCACCTGACTAAAAAAACAATTTTTTGATTCACATTTTAGGTTATGTAATATTAAAAAAACTAACAAAACCATACAAATTAAATAAACACATTAATTATTACAGATATAGTTACACAACTAAGAACTTAATGCCATAAATGAAATAAGTAAACTAATCACTAATTTTTATCACACCTTCAACCTAATAAATAATACATTTTAACTTCTCTCTAAACATGAAAATTATGTATGAAATGACTTAATTTTTAAGGGTTATTATAAAGAATGTTCATTCCAATGCATTTATCAATGTAACTCATGTACCTACTATACTTTGATAATATATATGAAATGAATCAATTGTGTATGGGCTATTTTAAAATTTATTTATTAAAATTTATCTATCACTTTGGTTAATGTACTTCTTTCTATAATTATTTGAACTAAACTTAAAATATGTATGACGATGTGAATTAATGATATAAGGGTTAGTGTAAAGTGTATTCATTTTAATACATCCAAGAATTCAACTCATATCTTTCTTAAAATTAAATCAAAATATAATTTAAAAATATGTATGATGTGACTCAATTGTTTAGGGCTTAATGTGAAGTGTTTTCATTCTAATGTATTTGTCACTTCAACATGTGTACTTCTTCTTGTAGTTGATTAAACTAGACTTTAAAAAGAAGTATGATGTATCTCAATTGTTTAGGGGTTATTTTTAAATTTATTCATTCTAATTTATATATCAATTGGCTCATGTACTTATTCTTATAACTAATTGGACTATAATTTAAAAATATGAATGAAATGATGCAATTATTTAGGGGTTAGTGTGAACTACATGGTTAATTTTAGTGGGCCATATAAAAAAATTTGTGGAGGTCCTGAGGTGAATAAGATTCACAATGGTGGTGAATCAGTTTGGAAGGTGTATCATTACAAAGGTGAAAAATGTGATGTCATATGATGAATTACACAAGGCTTACAAATATGGATGAATGCCTAATAAACCTAGGTGAATGATTGTATAGCATTACCAAATGATGAAAAGATGCATATGCACACCGATGTGATGTAGATGAATGTTGGCATACTATAGATGGATGTCAACATGATGAAAACAAATTCCAAATCCACACAAATGAATGTTGATAAGATTTAGGTGTTCATTTGTACCATAATAGAAAACATCTACAAATAAGATGGGTGTCTACGTAATATAGATAAATGATGGCATGACATAGGTGCACACAAACTTCATACATATGCCTAACAACATCATGTGGGTGATTGATAGAAGACTATATATGAATGCATGTGAAAACAAGATGAATGTTGACATGGTGTATATGATAACCAAAAACTTGTAGATGAATGCTTAGGTAACTCGGATGAACACCATCATGGTGTGGGTAGATGCCAACATCATGCAGATGGACACCTGTGCAAATCAAATGAGTGCTGACACTATACCAACAAGTTTCAAATCATCTAAAATGAATCGAAACTCATATAAATCATGATAATGTTCACATAATAAGGTGTTAATAATCATCTACACCATTCCCATAGTCATTCACTAGTGGGGTATAACCATAGATGAATGTTGTTGTATTACAGATGTATGCCTATATAATTTAGGTGAGTATCAGTATGGTGTGGACTATACCCTCATTATTTGGGTGGGTTATAAGGTGTTTATGGGTGCTCACATACATGGTTAATGATGATGTGGACCACTCAACTACATCATAGGTATCTATGGTGAGTGTTAGCACCATACGAGTAGTCACCCCTATCGAGTTAAATGCCTATAAATATGCCAAATGCACCTCATTTTTCACTTTTTTATATTTCTTGCTCTCCTTAAATGTTTAAAAAAATTTCACTCTTTTCATCAACTTCTAAAACCCTATTTTCATCTATGGATTCTATTTCTCATACCTCTTTTGGTATTGGCATAGAGGTAACTAGAACCCCAAACTCACTTTCTGGAATTTGACGTG
>JARHVA010000715.1:735000-885000 GCA_037957365.1 Torreya grandis | reverse complement strand
TTGATCTCTCTTATGCATGTTTCATCAAACAATTTATTTCCTTCAACATGGGCAGAATACCACATAATGTTAGAAAAGTTTTGAAATCTATCAAGTGGGTCAATAAATATTTTGCCTTGTCAACCTCCATCCTATACTTAAACATAAAACCAACCAATGATTTATATTCTTCAAAGATTCTGCATGCAAGCTCATATATTGAAATCCATCTAGTATCTACATATTTTAATAGTTTTTTTCCATTATTCACTCTAATTTCAAATTTCTAAAACTCTAAAAATATTTTTGGATTACATGAAATGTATGCATGCAAATCACGGATTACCTCCTCCACTTTTGTGATATTTTTTAGTGTGCTTCAATTTTGTAAGAAAGATTCATTCTATGTGTCATGTAATGGATTGGAGTCATATATGGGGCGATTGATGTCTACAGGTGAACACACAAACTTTTTTTCTTTCCATACATTACTAATGCACCATCTACACAAAAATACACCAACTTAGTACCTATATCATGGTAACTCATCCCAAAAATGTCCATCAAATTAGAAATAACCAATTTGTAAATGTTTTTAGCATTACAATTTTTAGTCATTTTATGTACAGATAAAAGGTGAGGTTGCCTTGAATGATTTTGAAATGTATATACATACATGCATACCCATGGTGTGCTGTCAACCACTATTACCTCATCAATGGATAATGATATAAACCTTGATGATCTTACTTTTTATTTCAAATCCTCATTTTAAATCATTACGAGGCATTTTTCCATCTCCCAAGCACTGGTATCAGACCAATGTGAATGTGGAATGTTGTGCAATCTAATTTTCTAAAATAAAATCTTGTAATCTAAAAAATTAGAGATTGGTCTTTCTCTTTTTAGAATGTGATATAAATTTGAAAATTGTATATTTTTGGCAAGAAAATTAGACTGAGAAACCTTTCTAAATTGAGATTTAATTATTTTTCCTTTCTTAATGAGGTGTCATTGATGTTTCTCATGATTATGATACTCTGTTGCATAACATTGATGCATGCACTCTTTTTCATTTTTTCATCTCACTATTTTTTTGATATTTTCATCTTTGTCTTTTTACCAACTCATATATTTTGCCACAATGTTTTTCAATTGTGTCCAACTTGAGTTGCATTTTGTGGTCCTTTCCAAGTTTTCAACTACATATTGTGCATTTGCATTCTGTTGGTGTGTTATTAATATTTTCTATCTTTATAAGTTTAATAAATGGGTATTTAGATGCCCATTCATAATGAAATGACCTTACAATTATCCATGTTTTTTTGTGCCTTTTTAAAATAGAGATGGTTTAAGCTACATTAAAATAACATATGAAGATTGTGTTGGGTGAATAGATCTCTCATTTGATGTTGGGAACTCATCATTGACACCACTACTTATGATGTGATATCTCTGTTTCCTTGAATTTAGTGGGACAGTGGGTATTTCTTTTTGAGTGACTTTTTTTGTGCCTTTTTCAACTAGAGATTGTTTTGGCTATATAGCAATCTCAGCTGAAGATTATGTTGGGTGAGTATATCTGTCATTTGGTGTTGAGAACTCATCATCGATACCACTAGTTATGATGTCATATCTCTGTTTCCGAATTTAGTGGGATAGTGGGTATTCTTTTTTAGTGACTTTTTTTATGCCTTTCTCAATAAGAGATTATTTTGGCTATGTAGCAGTCTCATTTGAAGATTGTGTTGGGTGAGTATATCTCTCATTTGGTGTTGGGAACTCATCATCAACACCACTAGTTATGATGTCATATCTCTATTTCCTTGAATTTAGTGGGATAGTGGGTGTTTCTTTTTGAGTGACTTATTTTAGGGGAGGTATATATTCAAAAGTGTTATATAAGTCTTCAATAATTTTATCATTAAATTATACATGCAAAAACATTTTATGACATTACTTTTTAATAAATTCCAATACTAAAGTACAAATAAATAAAAAGCATTAAACCAAATAATATTTATAATATATACCTATGTTTGGCATTTCATTCCCAAGTCTGTCTTCTAATTTAGGGATATCTTCAATACCTTTATCAATGGGTTCTACATTAAATATTTTTTTAGAGCTTGTGATCATTATTGAATCTTGAAAAGAATATTTAACTAGTTAAAAAAATGGTATTCTATGAGTTAGTACCCCTGTTTGGCATTTCAAAATTAATGTCTAGGTATGTTTCCTATGGAGACATTTATTCAAAAGAGTTATCGATGGGTTCTACATGAAAAATAGTTTAAGACATTTTAATTATTATTTAACTTTAACACAAGCCAATGAATAAAAATCACTAGTTAGTTGAAAATTTAGTACCTATGTTTGGTGTCTGGATAAAATAATATAATAGGCTATTTTGTTTTTTAAATTTTTTGGAAGCCTTAAAGTTTTTAGTAGAAGCCATATTATCAATATTGCAGAGCCATGGATGAAAGATGATTAATAAGAAAATGAAGATGATTGACAACAAATAAAGATGCTTGACCAATGACTAAGGATTGATGATAATAATCAAACATGAGGGAATCTGACCTTCCAATGACAACCTATAAGAACCTGACTACAAATTGATACCATCTAATTATAGTCTATGTGATAATAACATCCACCTATAGATTGTTGGCATCCACTTGTAGGTTGTTAGCATCCACTCATAGGCTGTTGGCATCCACCCACAAAACACCAACATCCACCTAAAAAATGTTGATGTATGCATATAGAATATGGGTGCTTGAATGTAATCCACCCATAGTCTATCGACATCTACCCCATAGAGTACCAACATCTATCTATAGTCTACCAGCATCCACCTATAGTTAGGCGGTAAGATGCAAGTGAATGATGGTTGATGGTAGATGGATGATAGTAAGTTACCTATAGGTAAATGGCTATAGGCTGCCAATGGATGATGATGAGCTATGGGAAAATGATATCAGGCTATAGTTAGATACCTATAGCCTATTTTCAAATACCCATAACCTATTATTAGGTGCTTGCACTCATAAGATGTAGTTGGATGTTCATAGACTACCCTCATGTTTAATTGCCATGATGGAACTTAAAGATTAGTAAATGGAATTACAGTTAAAAAATACTAAAAAATTATATTGTAAAAAAATCATTTCCTATTTTGCTAGAAACTATTGATTCTTGAAGCCTTCTTAAGACCTGAAATCAAACCACCAAAAAAATTCCTAAAGTTGCTTGATAGTATATGGCGATTTCCTCAAGATTAGCTTTCGAGGTACCAGTGAACTACATTTATATGAGGAGATTTATATTCAAATTTAGGTGAACCTCTCCTTGAAATAAAATTTTAACCCAAAAATTTAGGTGATCTTGCCTTGTTGGCTACTCCATAAAAATTTCCAAATGCCGACTTTGAAAATGGAATATTCATAATTTTAACCAAGATTTGGCACTAAAAAAAACCTTGATAATGATTGATATAGAGTTTTAGTTTACATATTAATATATTTTGGGGCTCAAAATTTATATATGAATTTTTTTTTAGATTATAATTTTATATAAAAACCTTTTTAGGGTTCCACCTTTGCACATGAACTTTGATTTTGGAGTTTCACAAAATAATTATAAAGTTTAGAAAACTACTATAGAGGATTTTTATGATACTCAAATTGTATAACTTATCCTTCTCTAATGGTAGTTGAGGCATTACCACCCCTCAACTCATCAATTTATTAGTTGCATTTATTTTTGGCATAATCAACCCATGAAATCTTCAAATAATTTAAACAAGTAACAACTTCATTCATGTACACACAGATAGTGACACACTAATCTTACATACTCATATCTTAAGGTTGAGCTGAGATAATGAAAAATAAATGATGGGTACTATAACTAGTGATCTATCTAGATGGGTTGATTAGGATAAAATCATATATCTAAATGAGATTGTGCGATTGATTGAGATACCCTATTAGGATTTTGATTTATACATATCAATGAGTGTGCTCTTCTATACTAGTATTCCTTTGTTGCAACATAATGTTCATTTGATCTAGATAATTGTATAGTGATAAGCGTTCAAGAATAATCAAATTCAACAAGGAATAGGGAGAATAGTTTTTAGTCAATATTACTCTCTTTAAATGAAGATAAATTAGCTGACTAACTCTTGGTATTTTCTCTACTTGATTGGGTTGGTCTTGCTTAGGAAATTCCATTTGCTAAAGATGATAAATGAGATGATCCTAGACTTTATGTCATAAAGTCAAATTAGATGTGTTGATTAGCTAATTTATGAGATAATAAGTGAAATTTTATATAAATCAAAGATTATGCTAACCCAATTTATTCATATAGAGCCTTGAATTTACTAATTATAAGATGTGGAAGTGGGTTGAAGAAATAAAATTCTAGACGAAGCTCAGAGTCAATGTCATTTTGTATTTTTTTTCCCCAAATGGGGTGAGTAATCTTGGAAAATATCTAACCCTATGTGGATATGCTTGTCCTATGAATGCCATCTAAGGATGTCAAAACTTAAGTGTTTAATGATGTTTGATGTAAAATCTGATTTTTATTTTTAAATTTTTGTGTACATGGGATTATAGCTAATATCTTGGGTAATGGAAAGTTCTAAATAAACTAAAACATTTTCAATTGGAAGTAAATAGACAAATTTTCATGTAACTACGCATAAATAAATTTATCATTTTATTTCAAATAAACAATTCCCATTTCTCATGCAATATGAATGCAAGAAAAAACAATATTTTTATTTTATTTTTCCTTTTTGAATGCATACAAATAATTAAAATACAATATTAGAAAAACAAAAAAAAACTTTTTATATTTTTATAGTGTTTATGCATATTGATAAAAATGTGATGACAAAAATGTAAAAACAAATAATATTTTATATTTTCAATGTTTCATGAATATAAATGTAAATTAACCAAGTGTTGAAAATTCACAAATAAATACCTTTTGCAATTTATTTAATATTGAGTATAAAATTGAAACTAATTAATGGAATGAATTGTAATGCTAGAAATGTAATTGAATGGTTGATATTTTTTTATTTCTTAGATAGATAAAATGCAATGCCAAAAATAAATTAATAGAATTTTGTTTATATTTATGTAGTTTTAAATTTTCTAAATGGGTATAAAATTGAAAATGAAATGATGAACTAAACATACAAATATAAATGCAATACTAATTTCAAATATATCTATGGTTGTTAGAATATTATAGATTGATTTGAATCTATTTTATATTTTAACTCATAGGAAACTAGATTAGGGATTTAACACAATAATTCTAATGTGTTGATGGAAATGAAAAAAAGAAGAAAGACCAAGCACTATGAAAATATAAGTCAAAATAAATCTATTTGGAAGAAATGGCATACAAATGTGGGTTATTATGGGAAAAGATTATGTAGATATAAAATAATAAATATCAATAATAAGTTTGGTATATATTACTTCCAAACTCATGTAATGTATAATAGATATAAAATTTTTAATGTCCATAAAAGTTAAAAATAAAAGAGATAATTTCTTACAACAGATAAGATTAAGTAATGTCACTGTGGAAGGTTCAGAGGAAGGTTGAGAATGTATGAGGACTAACACATTTAATATGTTTTGGGGTAATGATTATTTCTTCAGGGATGGATGTATGTAAATGAAAATCATAAATTAAGCATAGAGGATATATAAATTTGAATAAATGAAAACACAAACAATAAAATTATAGATAAATGGATTAGCTATCTAGAAGCTTATGTGGGATGAATAAGTATGGGTGAATATTATGATGAAATATTCCCTAAAAACTATAAAATTTATTGATTTGGTAAAGGATAATCTAATTGCAAATTTTATAAATTAATAAAATGCATAGAAAATAAATTCACATGTAATATATTTTATTTTTGATTGATTTTGTTTCACTAATAAATTTCAAACTAAGAATTCTAATTTAAGATAAGAAAAATAAAAATAAAACTAAGAAGGCTCCAACTTGTTGATTTTGAATCCTCAAGCTAACACCTTCATTATAATTTCTCAATTTTACCCAAAGATGTCTTTACCAAAAATAAGTATGTAGGATAATGAAATATAAATCAAAGTGTGAGGGGAAATTTTAGTAGTTCTATGAATATATATATAAAATGATAGAGTGTAGGTTTTTCAATCATGAATGTTTTAAATATAGATTTTAATGAGAAGAAGAGTATTTGTAAATTAAAGGGGTAATTTGGGTAATTGGGAGTTAATTTGGATGATTAAAATTTAATTAGAGAGGCACAATAGGAATTGGAGTAGTAAACAAGAGAAAACATTTTTAAACATGATTTTTATGAGTTAAATTGGGAGTTATAAAGAAGGTGACAAAACTACCATGACAGTTATGCAACCATGTGGTAATTTTACCATGCCACATGAAAATAATTTTTTTGGAAGGTCAAAGTCCTTAATTTTACAATTACAACATTTTTGGAAGGTATAAAAGGTATTGAAAGGGAAAAGGGGAGGAAAAATATCTAGGCATTTTTTTATTTGGAGGTTTTCGGCATATCATAGGATTTTTTTTTAAATGTTGCACCATGAAATTTTTAGGTGTGTAAAATTTATATACCATCAAATGTATTTATTCCTTGAATTTTTAAGTTTAAAAAATTAAATTATCTATATTTATTCATATTTTATATCATGATTAGACATTGATATATACATTTTTCCTTACAAGTTTTGCATAGGGAAAGTAGGACATTTGGGTCATACTTGTCGATAGCAGGTATGGATTGTCATAGGTGAAAAAATATTTTTTATTTGAGCAGGTAAAAAGTATAATTTTTACATGGATCCTGTAACCAAGTTTAACATATAGATAAATAATTCAAAATATGAACAAATAATAAAAAACAAGTCAATTTTCTAGACTAGCCAGAAAAAAATAACCTTCTAGAAAACTTCTCAAAAAACACCCAAAAACTTATGTTAAACTTCTACCAAGAACAAGCTAAGATAAAATATAGATAGAAATAAAGGTTAATCAAAAGACTCTTCAAAGTTTAATTAATTCACCAATGTGTCCAGCACAGTGATTTCCTTATCTTCCTTGGTTTTATCTTTCATTGTTTGTTCATGAGTTCATCTACTTAGGCCTTCTTCCTTGTCCGGCTCTTTGCTTATTTTTCCTATGAATTTAGGTGAGGGTTTAGAAAAATTATACTAGGTTTTTCCTTATTTATTAGCCTTCGTACTACCTAATCCACTTTCCACTTTATTGGGAGTCTTATTAGGGGTAGTGGCGGGCAAGAGTCCTCACCACTCCTTTTTCCTTCTTGGTAGAGATGTATTTTCCCTCATCAATTTGAGGACCGACCCCCACATTCCTATTAGTCTCCCACTCATTTTTAAAATTATCTACCTCTCCCTTAAAAAAATTCCATTCTTCCATATGTTTTATTATAAACCTTCCATGGTTCTCTAGTTATCCTTAAGCTCCATCAGTTTCAAATTAAAGGTTAAGTGAAGGCTTGAGGTGTTTTTCCTCTCACTTTTATCCTTTAAGTCATTAAAGGGAGAATGAAAAGTATTCCACCTATATTAATCTATGGTATTAAACCTATTATCTATGTTAATCTTAGGATTTTTGGCTTTGCATTTTTTAAACTTGGCCTCGGATATGATCTCTAATGAGTGGGAGTTATCAGACTAGTCGTCATTCTAGGAATGCTTAGAAGATTCATGACATTCCTCCAGTGAATCCTCAGACTTTCCAAGGTCCTCCTCATAATTATATAGAATTTAATTATCCATTTAATACACTTCAATACCTCTCAAAGCACTACTCTTCATTATAAGGAAGATTAAGCCTTGGTGGATGATATCACTAGTGGGATTTGATTTGAGTTCAATCATCATTATTTCAATAGATTTAAATAAGAAGTATGGTAGACTAATTTTATCTACTTTAAATTTATTCAATAGCATAAAATTATGTAATAAGATGACATGAAATTTACCTTCAAGTGTCATATATTTTATAATTTATAGGCATACATCTGACTAATACTTCAACAAATTCATTCTTGGGAAGCCCTTCTTGTGCTTGTTAGTGATGATATCCACATTAGAGTTGAATAACTTATTTAGGAATTCTCACCTCCTACATTTTTAATTTAAAGATTTGATGCCCTTATAGCTCATTCTAGTTACCTCTCCAATAAAATTGATATTTTCATCTCTATCCCATTCATTCACACTTTCCTATGATGCCATCACAAGGCAAAATCCTTTGACACCTCTTCATCATAGCCCACAATTTTGGTTAGGAACTCAAAGAGACCACCCTTTACCAATTTAAACCAAATGTTTTTGTTGTCCTTTGATTCAACGTAGGAAATAGGCTCAATTTTATCCCTACCCCCACCTATCATCACTTTCTTCATCATATTTGAGCTTTGGAACCACACCACTATTACCAAAATATTACCCTTATTCATTCATCCTATTTGTGTTTTTTAATTAATTTGGCTAATTTGGCACACATTAATCCCACACTTCACCCTCACCTAGAAATGATGGTAGGGGTCATTACAATATGGAATCATTAATTCCAATCTAATCATTTATACTTGTAAACCATGTGATGATTCCCTCTCCTTGGGCATGATGATGGTGTTGATATCATTATTAATTAAGTTCAAAATATAGGGTGGCAAGTACTAAACCTTATGCCATGCTTCAAATATTTTAGTAAAGAAACCTAAATTAGCCATTCTATCGACAACCTTATTTCCCTTCATATACACCTAGCATATGGTGACTTATTTTCATAGTTGTAATAGCTTGCAAGTGTCATCAATTTCCTATTTGATAGACCAAGAGGGTGGAGACTTACTAGAGAGGGCATTGAGAATGTTTATGGAGTCCCCTTCGACCATTAAATTTTTAATACCTAGATACATTAAAAATTTAATTCTTGAGAGATCTATTCTTTCCTTCATCATATGGTTGGTTTCAGATCCCATTGACTCTGTGTAAGCGATAATGATTTCCCCCTCTAAGTCATGAATGATATTACCCATCCAATGCATCATGGGTTTCATTTAGAAACCTCATTAAAGTTTAACTTATACCAGCCCAATTGAGGTCTAGACCATTTCACCTTGATTATATTCATCTTTTGATCCTATTTTACTATCACTAATTTGATATATGATCTTTGAAGGATATAAATTTCAAGATTGGAAGCTTCAATCTTATCTTTTGGAATCAAGAACTACCATTTTCAAAGATCACCAAATAAAGAATATGAAAGGAAGATTTTGGTTAGGCTCTTTTACTATCAAATATATAGTTGTTCCTAGATTTTTAGACTTCCCACCAGAGGTGGGTAAGGGAGAGGTGCCATACAAATGCAAGAGATGTTGGTTTCCATTGAAAAAATAGATCTAAGAGGGAGTTTGGTTTGAACCAAGTTAAATTTATTTTTTCTATGAGGATATCCTATAATTTTTAAATGAGGGTGCAATCCATCAGTAGGTGAGACACTATTTCCTCATTGGATTTGCATAAAGCACACCTGTTTGGGATGGTAAGACCTCTTTTGGCCAAGTTATCAATGGTGATGATCTTGTCTTGAAATTTCAACTAGAAGAAGATGTTGATATTGGGAGTGAGGTTCTTAATCCATAAAGTCATCCAAGTGATCTATTCTCTCTCCTTACTCAGACCCATTGAGTAGCTAGATTTCATAGAATAGTTTCCATTATCCTCCATCGGTCATAAGAGGTAATACTTAGTGGATGAATAGTAATGTTGACCGATAGGTTAAAAATGTATTATTTTATCCTTTTAATATAAAATTTACTACACTAAACAAAAAATGGAGCATTTTTAGACACCTAAATTTTTTATTAAACACTTGGCAACATCAACTTTGGCACACTTTGACATATTTTATTTCATGCCAAGATGAATGAAGAGATTTGGCGCAAACAAAATATATTAAAATTGAGTTAAAAAATGAATGAAATATTACATGATTAGATATCCAAACTTATGACTATTCATCTAATGTTCAATATGTATCTTCATCTACTTATGCAGACTATCTAGCTTATCACTATGAGACAAGAGATCTCCTATAATTATTCCTAGGATTAACAAAATTATATTAAAATAATATTACATCCCTTAATATATATGAGTTATTGTTAGACCAAGCATGCCTCTTAAATTTTTAAAAATTTGTCATCTCAATGATTTTATCAATATTTCTCTTGTTTACTCTACATTAGGAAAATGTATAAATTTTACACTACCATATTTTGCATGATGTTGAATCAGATTAAATTTGGCGTTGATTTGCTTGATTTAGTTATGTATGACTAGATTCTTTGCCATTTTAATTATAGATGCTTTATCAACCATGAGAGGAGTTTAAATTTTTTGTTGTTAATACAAATATGAAAGAAAGCTATTGATCCACAAAATCTCTTTAGTTACCTCTAAAGCTACCATATACTATGCTTTTTCTAAAGAAATTGTGGCACTAATAGCTTCTAAGACTTCCAACTGAGAGATATTGTTCCCATATTTATTAGAAAACCCAAAGTAGATTTTTCATCTTTAAAATAACCAAAATAGTCATAATTTGAGTATTTGATTAGTTTTAAGTCCCTTTGCCTTAATTATTTAAGGCTAAAATTATATGTTCCTTTGAGTTATCAAAGGAATCTTTTTGTTCCTACCTAGTGACCTTCTCTAGATTGTTGCATGAATAGATAAATAACACCAACAATGAAATAAATATTTTCTCTAGTTGTAATCACATAGATTAGATTTATAATGAGATTTATGTATTTATTAGCATATACTAAATGTGTGTTATATTTTGATATCAAATTAAGATTTTATTCCATGGGTGAACTACAAAGCTTGTAATATTTCATTTTAATCTTGATCAAACTTTCATTAATGTATTTCTATTATGTGATGAATATATACTTTGATTTTTTTATTAATTCAATACCTAAATAGTAATGAATATAACCAAGATGTGTCATTTCAAATCCGTTCATTAATTCTAATTTAAAAAATTTAGTGTATCTTTCATTTCTTCTTATGATGAGCAAATCATCAACATACACCAAAATAAATAAAACTATTTTTTTAATTTTTTTAATAAAAAAAGTTGCATCTTCAAACTCAAAATGTTTGAAGTCTCTACTCAGGAGGTGCTCAACGAGTTTGTCCTACCATGTTCTTGGGGATTTTTTCAAACCATAAAATTATTTTTTCCAGTTTTACTCTTTTTTCTCTTGGTTATTTACTATGAAATCTTCAATGTATGTCATGTATATTGTCTCCTTGAGATCACCATTTAGAAATGTAGTTTTATGTCTATTTGGTAAATTTTCCATCCATTATGAGCTGCCAAAGCTAACATGGTTTTAAAATTAGTCCATTTTTATATAGGTGCAAAGGTTTAATTGTAGTCAATTACTTATTTTTATGCAAATAATTTTTTGAAAAACCTTTATTTGTGCTTGTCAAGTGAACCATCTGCTTTGTACTTGTTGCAAAAGACCCACTTACATCTCAATGGCTTATAGTCAATTGGAGGATCAACCAAGTTCCATTATTGACCAACATATCATACTCACTTATCATTTAAATTTTTCATGCCTCAATATTTTCAATTTATTTTAAATAAGTGGGTTCAGAGTCAAATGCAACATTGACTTCTTATTCAGGAGGGTCTTCTAAGGTAACTTTTTCTATATTATCTTGAATTTAATCCATGAACTAGTTTGATTTATATGAGGTTGTGTGTGTACTTCTTGTGCGTATCTTCTAAACCCATAGGTCTAGCATCTTTCAATGTCTGTTCAACCCATTTTGGATTTTTTTGTGTATCTTAGTAATTCACATGTGCCTCAATTTTTTAATTTGGAGCTCCTTAAGTTTCTACCATTGTATCATCTTTTAATGATGTTTCACTATCTTATATATAGGGAGTTTGATTTTTATTTATAGGATTAAATATATATTCAAATGTTTCCCAATTACATGTTCCGCCTTAATTGTTTAGAACTTATATATCAACATCCTTGAAATAATCAAATTTAGCATATTTTTCTAGTCAATTTAATTATCGACTGATGTTTGTGTTGTAATTTTTAGTTTCAAAAAATATGACATCCCTTGTTATGATAAATATATGGTGGTTATCATAAAATAATTTTTATGATTTTGAAGACTTAGAGTGTTCCAAAAGTGTACATGCATGACTCCTTTATTCCCATTTGTTCCCTTTCTCCTTTGTAATCAATACATAGCATGTGGATCCAAAAATATGAATATGTCACATTGAATGGTTATTAAAACACTAGACTTCATATGGAGTCTTAATTTTTAGCATTGTTAATGGAGAATTATTGTGGAGGTAAACTATTGTTTGAGATACTTTTACCCAAAAAGTGTAGATTTACCACTTTGAATAACAACATTGCCCAAACCATATTCATGATAGTTCAATTCGTCTAGTCAAATAATCAAATAATTTGTAGAGTGTAATGTATTTTGAGATGATGTTTACTTATGTTATATTAGAGATAGGTTTCAAACACCTTTGAAGTGAACTCACCACCATTCTAAGTCCTAAGTTTCCCAAATTTGGATTGGGATTAATTTTAAACCATGTTTTGAAAATTTTGAAATATTTTGAAGGCTTCTAATTTATTCTTAAAAAATTATATCCATGTCATCTAGATGTAGTGATCAATGAATAACATGAAGTATTTATGACCACTATTAGAGATGATTGATAAAAAACAAAAAATTGATCAAACTAGCTAAATCTTTATGTCACCATTCCATTCTTAATTTTTAAATGGTTCTCTTTTGTGTTTCATCAATATGTATGATTTAAACTTTTAAATGTTTTTGGGTATATTTGGAAAGTATAAAATTCCATTTTTTTCATTGTGTGGATGCTAACATAGTGTGTGTGACATATTATGGAATGTTATAGAAGACTTGTTGGCATTATTTCTTCTATGAGAATTGAAACAATCCTTGGAAATGAGTGCTCAACCTTGAGTTTCAACAATTTTACTTCCTCATAGCCTATCAAAATGAATGTGTTATCACATTTTATTATGAATTTTACCTCTCCATCATCAATAATAATATATTGGACTTGTTTTTAAATTAACATAATAGACAAAAAAATATTTTCAACCAAGGCATAGTACATTATGAATAATGAAATTTGGATGTCATGGTGACATGAGTTAGATTATACCCTTGAGTTAAAGTTGTAGACTTTTATGTCTAGAAAATACACTAGATGAAAAATTTATTCATGAAACTCATCAACTAATTCTCTTAATAAATTCATATTCTATGTGGTAACGATGTTTCAAAACAAAGCGTTATCCTAGGTTGTAGTCTCTAAGGAATTATTTTCTTCATCAGAGATGGAAAGCATGCAATGACAAGAGAACTGAGATGAATCAAGTTTTGAGTTTTTATTCTTCTCATTTTATATTTTTAATTATATATACTTAAATTTTATCTTATGATATTTTGTATTCATGAGTCTCACAACTCCCTTTTCTATTGTATCATTTTCAATACAAGTTTTATTTTTCATTCTACTTTTCTTGATGTTGGTTATTTTTTCTTACCAGATTTTCCTCCTCACCCTTTATTCTTCCATTTTACCTTTTCATTTCATATATTATTTGAATAATTTACCTTTTTATTTTCATAAAAAATGATTTATCTAGTGACTCTATTTTATTATAAAGGTTTTTTCTCTTTCTGCCATTTTCTCAACCAATTGATCACATGTGAGAGTCTTTAACATATTATTTTCTTGTAATGACTCCATGCAGGTTGAATATGCAAGAAGAATAAATTTATGAATGTGGTCATATAGACATAAATTTTTATTCCAAATAAATTAACATCATGATTTATTATATATATATTAGAAGCCAAACTCATGGCATCCCCATTTTTCAACTCTAGATCGAATAATTTCAAATATAGCTATATGAACTCAAAATTTGAGTGGGAATCATACAATTAATTTTATTTGTGAAAATATTCCCAATGATTGTATCAAACTTGAATGTGATAAAACACCTCTACATCAACTGAGGTACTCAACAAGCCAAAGTTGTATATTTATTCTCATTACATGATTGTATCTATTTTGCATCTTTTTGTTCAATGTATTGATCATCACCATCTTAGATGTTGAACCACAATTCATTGAATATTAATGTGTTTTACACCTATCTAGACCATTATAACTAGGTTTATTTCCTAGTTAGGGTAATTCCAATAATAGTTTTGATAGAATGCATGTTTTGTATATCAGGAGATGGAGTGTTCCCTATTGCTCCAAAAATGTCCCATTTTCTATATACCACCCAGTTGATATACCAAACATTTCTATATGATTTCCATTTATATATTCATGTTAGTACATGAAGGAATCTCATCATTTATATAAACCTATAAATATGTGAAAGATATATTAAATCACATGAGATAAAAAAGGTACATAATACCTAGGTAGTATGTGAAAAGGATTTTCTCTATCTATGACACCTAATTAACAAGAAGTCCTTGTACATGGGAATGATAACCTTGTATAATTGGATTTATCTTTCCCTATTTAAGGATTTAAGTATATTTATAGTCACAAATGGGTACTGAAGGAAATAGGATTTTTTTTTCTTTATTTATCTCTAGTAGTTTATAGGGACTAAGCCATAAATGTCATTGTTGTAGTTATGTTAGGCTAAAGTGTAGTAATTTAATTTTGATAACTTGAATTGTAAACATGAACCAGAGGAATTATTGATATTGAATATTATGACAATTTTTTGTTTTGTTTCCACAGTTTTATTTGTTTTCAATTTTTTTATTTAAAAAAAAACTAATTTAGTTTGATTTTTATTTTTGACAAGTAAAAAAATGAATAAAAATGCTAATTATTCTCTAATGAGAATTCTATCCATTCTATGATTCTGTTTATATATTATAAAATAAAAGAATAAAATGAAAAAATATTAACTTATCTTAGCTTTTAAATATTTTATTCTTACCTGGGCACCATGTGGAGGGTTATTTGACTATTAAGACACCTTGTTGGAGATTCTCAATGTAAATAAGAGTTTCAATGCACACCAAAAAGTTTCTACATAGCCTAATTAGCATTCAAAATTGATGGAGATGTTTCCACATATCCAAATATATGGAATACACTTTTTATTTAGCACAAGAGAGAATAAAATCACCAAAACACCTTGGAATTGGCTAATATACTATCAAAATAATATAATAAGATACCAAAAAAAATCCATGTAATCCAAAATTGTTGATTGTAAGTCAAAACATGGTATAAAGACCACATGATAATACAAATAATGTTGAAATGGTAGACATAGTGCCACATGAGCTCTCACATCATACAAAATTTCCAAAGCACCAAGTTAACTAGTCAAAACACCTTACCACTGAGGAAAAACTTCATTTATGACTAAATGTAGTCAAGAATAGTTATGCAATAGTTATAAATATAAACAAGACTGATAAATGCATATAAATAACCAATAATCCCTTGATACACCTATAAACAAGTATTAAATGCCTTGTTTATTGATTAAAACATTACTCAAATAACTTGAAGCACCTCATAATGAAAAAAAAACTAACTTATACACCTAGGTACAATAATAAATGAGAGTGATGTAGTCCTAAATAATATAAGGTTTAATTTTAAATAGTTTGATTGGCTATGAAGTATGCAAAGAGAGAGAATGGATAAATAATAATAGAAAGCCTACATTTTGATACCAATGTCATGCTAGGATGGGTGATGAGATTTGAAGTAAGCCAAAGATATTGCAATTTCATTAAATAATTAATGAGAGATTACATTATTAAATAAACAATTCTATGACTATTAATTTAATATTCAAGATTTATCTTCATCTACCTATGGAGACTTATTTACTTGCCACTATAATATAAAATACCTCCTACAATTAATCATAATATATACAATATTATATTACAATAATATTACACTTTGCTTTGGTACACATTTTACTCTTGTATACACTTTCCCCTATCCATCTAACCACCTATTGTCTTAGATAACCCAATTTACCAGTAAACATAATTAAGATCACTCTAGTCTATATGAGAACACTCTAAAATACTAATAGACTATCACCATATATAATATCATTGGTTTTCACAGTTAAGATAGTATTGACAAAAGTCAAATAGTTATGATTTTAGTGAAGGTTTGTTTTATTGGTATTTTATAAGAATACTCCATTTCTACTTTTAAAATTGGTAAGCCTCAATTAGGTCTACTTAGACATGTTTTATGAGTTTATCATAGTGGTAAATATCAATGATTAAGTTATAAATAAAAATGAATCGTATGATCATACTCACTAGCTTGGTCACTACTTGAAAAACACATTGAGAAATAAATAAGTACTCTTTTGAGATATTATCATAAAGACATAAAAATATAAAAACCCCTCAAAGGATAAACCCCAAATAAAAGTATGAATACACATATAGGTCAAACTCATGTGATATTAGGTGTTAAAATTCAAACATTGCATTACATTATATATTAATCATGATGTGTCACACACACACATAAGGGAGATAAATATAAGAAATTTGACCCCTATTTGATAATTAGGATGTAGGAAATGGTAAATTACTCAAGAAGATTAGTTAGTTTTGTCCAACCTAACATACTAACCCCTTTTTAAAGGGTCATCTTGTGGTTGAAAGTGATTAGAGTGTCAAAAGAAGGATAAAAATAAAGATATGTACACACTATTGAAGGATATATCATATTCATGAAGTATCTATAGGTTTGGTCATTATCGTATGAGGAGTCACATACCTTTATAGTCTATAGGGACACTATTGATAAAGCTTAGATAATACCACTCACCTCAGGGGTCTTACTATTATCAACAACATCCAAACAAGGTTTGGACTATAGTTTTCTAATATGATCTATGATAAAGCATTCAAATAATATTTTAAAGATTAGTGACAATTCTTATGAGAAAAAATACAAAAATAAGCTAAGTACACATCTTTCTTAGTTTTTTTTAATTTCTAATGTTATAAGTATAATAGTTATCTTTCCATTTATCAATTCAAATTTTGTATTATTATTATATTTTACATAGTTTAAATTAGCCCCAATTTTACATTATTTGGATCATATTAATCCAAAATAGGTAAATTACCATGGTATCTACCTTTGTCTCTAGAGATACTAAATCATTTTTTAATTTTATCTTACATTTAACAGTGGGGGAACACATCTAGTAAATTTATTCTTCTTTGAGAGCTATCAGCTAAAAAAATCATTTTTATTATTCAACTTTGATAACACATGTAATGGCTTGAATATAGCACACATGGATTTTAACTATTCCAAAGGAGTCAACTCTGAATGTGGGAAGATTATTTTTTATATACTTGATAAGTGTATTAATTAGGGGATATAAAAGAAATATTTGAGAATAAATCATTTCTTCTGGAGGAAATCGAGCATGTGACACCTTAAATTATGTCATTTCTTATTAAAATATGAAAAATTACATCTAAATACATGATATCAAAATTAAAACACTTGTGACATTATGCATACATGATAAGTTATTCTCTCTCTCTCTCGAGCATTGAAGGTCTAAATAAATTCATGACTAAAATGGGGTTATTGATGAAGAGGGCAAGTAGGAAAATGTGTAGATAAATGGACACAATATGAAGACCATGGAGTGATTGGATAAGATAAGTAGATAAATTGTATTCTGAGAAGAGAGATAAAAATAATATTCACATGTGACATGGATCTCACACATAACCCATGCCATGATTGGCAAAAGTGATAATATTTACCATCTATATAATAAGTGTGAGAATATACATGGGTGGTAAATGGAGGTTTATTCAATGACTAGTATAGAAATTAATAATAAATGAGTTTGGTAGGGGGATCCTAGGAATCATGTAAGAATGTTATTAATCTTCATGAAGCAAAATATTATCCAAACCTTTGAAATGTAAGGATTGTAAAATATATTTCATGATTTTTTTTTGAGGTTCACTTCCACATTCACCAAAATATTTAATGATTGGTTTGTATCTTAATAGCAATTAGAGATAATTAAGTGAGTAAAACATTGAAATAACTTTAGGATAGGAATGAGTAATGAATTTAATTTCTAATAAAGTGTATTAATTTTATAAAGATATCTGATAACCATTGTTGATGAAAGTTTTAAGCACACAATAGATTATGGGTTTTTATCCTCTCATTTTAGGATCACACAAGTAACCCATGGCATGAGTTTTAGGTTGTGACATTCCTACGTATTCATGGTGTAATAATGGCATGTGATGTAAATCCAATCAAGATAAGTTTACCCAAACATCCAAATCATCACCTATAGATGAATATTAACAATGATGCTATGTTATAATGATCATATATCATTAAAAAAATGAGGGAAGGGTAGGGTAGATAAGAAGGTTTTAAAATTAATTTGAGTAATCCTTTCAATTAAGCAACAATTTTTAAGAGTTATTATATAAAAACTAGCATCAATCAAGTCTAGCATTTGTTAAATCTTAAATAAGCATGGTGAAAGACTCTAGGGATTATTATTTTATGAGTGAATTTGAGCAACCTCTCCTTATAAGATAAATTAATTATGGAAATAGAAAATTTCAAATTCTTTCATAATAATTTTTATATAGATCCAATTATAAAAAAATTTAGAAATAACACATTTATCTACCAATACACAACATATTAACTAACCTAAATAATTAGAATAAAAGAATTGCACATTCTAACATAATTATAATATTCAAATAAATATTTATGGTAATCACTTGAATATTTAAAATACACAACATTAATATGAAATTGTGAGAAAAAATAAAAATGAACAAACTCACTGAACATATGTAAAGATTTATCAAGTCTATTGAATCTCCTAAAAACCTTTCTGAATAAAATAGTTTCAACACAATGTGTTTATAATAGTCTGATGGTCATCAAATTTATTTTTTCAAAAGATTGCATGTGATCACTTATTAAAATATAATGAATCTAAAACTCTCTAAAGTAGTTGAAATATAGAAAAACATATCTAGATCTAAATTCAAAGTCAACTACGCTAATCTGAAATATATCTTCAAAAAATACTTTTACATTAAGGTGGATTATATTTATCCCTTGTTTGAATTTAGTGTTTATACAAGATCATGTAATGTTTTAGAGTATTTTAACCATTAAACTATGATTTTAAATATTTGAGAATCCATTGAATCGAGGAGCCTTCATGTTATTTTTGGAGCTCGTGGAGTCTCCACATAGATAAATTTCTGTGATGTTCTAACTTGAAGGCAAACTTTTTGAAAAGGTAATATGACCAATAATATAATAAAACATAGAAAATTTAGCACTATAAATCCTATGAATTATATTAATGTTGATCGATCCCTATATAGACTTGAACTCATTTTAGTTCAGATGGTCTTTATGTTTATTTCCATTTTCACTCCAAAATTAAGGCCACCTATGGTATTTAATTGTGGCATCTACATTTATCAATTTTATCTATACATCTTATGCAAATACCTTTTATAAATCATCCATAACACTAAATAGATTCTTAAGATTAAATGTGTTGATGACAGGTCAACAATCATGTGACAGACATCAATTTTAATGACATAATAACATAAAATCCTATCCCTCTGCATGGTGAGATCATGTATACTCTCACTGTTTATTATTTTTTATGATGTTTGGTGATGTCTATGTGGACCTTAAATTTAAGCATCAAATCATGGGTAAATAGTTACATGCTTTCAAATATAGTCATCACAAACTCTAAATTTTTTGTGTGGACTACGTGATGTGTGGCCAATGACAAAGTGACATGTGGCATAATTTTAATTTATTACAATTATAAAGTTGCTCAGATTTTCATCATCCCTAGTGTATTTATCCAATGATAATGGGTTGATTGGTAATTATTATTACATCAAAGTCACGTGTTCTATATATAACTTCCCATATTATTTTCAAATTATGTAGTGGTGAGATATTAAGAGGTTTTATCAAGGTGATATGTGGCATCACCCATTTGATTCATACTCATGGAATATAAAAGATTATTACAATAAATTATTAATATTTCAAGGTATATGGTGAATATTGGCATGATATATAGTGTAGTCTTCCTAGTTTATACATACACAATTCTTGAATCTATGCTCAAAATTATGGTGATACAAGGTTTGTGATATACTTGCATGCCAAAATTTTAAACATGAGTCAAGTTTGAAATATATTAACTTATACCAAGTAAATAAAATATAAATTATGAAAAAAATGTGTCATAGTAAAATTAATTATTGTAGGATCCCATGATTCTTGATTTGTGGTGCTCAAACTTTAAGGAATTAAAATGTGAAGCTATGTGGAGTAGAATGCATCAAAGAGGATTTCATTGGAACCTACATACATTAAACTAAAGATAACCCATGAATTAAATAAATATGTGTTTTAAAAAATTATGAAAGCCTTTAAAATATATTGTGAAACTATCCAAGTTCCTATGATATATTTTTTATTTGAAGTTCACAAATGAACACTTATAGATGTAATGACCAATACATTAAATTGAAACCAAATTAGCCCTATTTTTTGATATATTTAAAAAAAAAAATTAGATAAGTGGGTCACCATTTTTTAAATGGGGGCATTTTGATCACAACAAAAGGATAATTCCATGATGAAAATATTTTTAAATGTTTAGAACTCAAAATCATTGGTTAATTTCATAAGAAAACCAATGAATATGTAATAAAGTTTTAAATAAACTTAAATAGAAATTTTAATTGCATCAAATGACATACTAAGCCTTAACATCTATGAAAAGTCATATGTGTGTGAATAGTGATTCATTTACCTTTCATTTGAGGTTTTTGATGTGACTTGGGATTGATCACATGATCAAATATTTTAAATGGTTTTTTATTTTTTATTTTTATTTATTTATTTATGGGAATGGTGTTGTGCCTTAACACAAACACACCCCATTTTTTGAAATCAAATAGGGACCCACTATTATTTCAATATCTTTATTAAAGGTCTTATAAGCCTTAGATATACATGCTATTTGTTCTAATATGCAAACGGCTAAAGTTTCCATCAAAATATACATTTATAAAAGTTTGAATTATGAAAATCAAAGCCTAGACATTGATTTTGATTTATTTTAAACCTTGGGTTTTCATAATTCTTCTTGATAATTTACTTTATGGTTTTTATGGACTAACATAACTAATGTGTTATGTCCTAGTGTCTATTTTATTTTTGTATGACTGAAGGACTATTGACAAGGGATTATAAATTATTTACATTCAGGCCCTGCCTTTATTATGCAAGATCAGGGCAAGTGGCAATACTACATTATCCAAAGCCCTTTGTACTTTAAAAAAGATACTAAATATTCAAAGTTTTTTGATATTTGAGACCTCAACAAATGGCACTACCTTATTACTTAGAACCAATCATAATTTGACAAAATTTTTGTATCATATCGATAGTTGGGTCACCACACAACATCTATGTGGAAAAACCACAATTAACTAGGAAAAAAATTCTTCAAAGAAAATTCCAAGTCTCCAAAGTTTTTGAGCCTAGAGAATACACCACATGGCATAATTCCATTAACCTATAACCATAAAAGTTAAAATAAAAGTTAATTATCTAATGGTCCCAAGGTTCCACAATTTTGAGAGCTTGAAAAGTGGCACAATTATGTCAACTCATAACCTAAAAGGTTTAAACAAATTCTAATGGCCTCAAGTCTTCATAGTCTAATGGCCTTGAGGTTCCAAGCTCTAAGATCTTGACAGCTGGCACAATATCATTAGCTTAGAACCATGGAATTTCAATACCAAGTTAATAACTTTATAGTTTAATGGCTTTGAGGCCTTGAGTCTCTATAATGTTGAGATCATGCCACATGGAAAGATTACATTACCCAAATCTTTCCTAGGGATGTATATAGTTTAAAATTTCAAACCATTGAGGTATTGAGCCTCAGAGTTCCCATAGTCCTCAGACCAACCCATGTGGCTCAATTCTATTAACATGTGGCTAGAGGTAGACAAATGTCATGATCTAGAAGATACATGGACAAAATACAAATAAATGAGTTTGATAGTAAATCAAGAACCTATAGTTGATAAATCAACACCTGTCTTGAAGAAGTGACTAAACATATAAATTTAATGAAAAATTGTCATATGGTAAACACAAACTTGTGAAAGCTGACTAGGGAATTTAAATTTAAAATAGGAAAAAAATTAAAATTGATTATTTTCATTGAATTCACAATAATTATGCATTCAAGGTGTAGAATTTGGGCCATATATGCAAAAACTAAATAAATGAATTTCACTTTGCCATTAATCTATGAGTGAACATTATAATTTGGAGCTCTTGAGTGATGAAAATCCATAGTTTTATCAATGAATTTATGAAGAGAGTTTAGATAGTTTTATAAAGTAATTACATAATTCAAATAATTGAAATGGTTTATCCAAAAACACCATGCATCTAGGCTCCTTCTATTTATTCCATCATTAGAAACACTGAGTATATTAACACATTATTTGATAAGAGTGAGTAGGATTTTAAGTTCCCATACTATTCATCCCTATGGAATAAAGTGGAGTTTGTAGCACCATACTCTTCAAAATATCATCTATATCAAGAGTAGAAATAGTATGTTGACAACCTGCTACCAATCAAGACTATAAGACTTCATCAAGTAGTAGTGAAACCAAAAGTAATGTCTTGTATTGATTTGCTTCATGATTTATTTTTTAATGGTACTTATTTTGGGGACTATTTACACCTTAAAAAAGGGAAGAACACAATTGAATATATTTATAGAAGAGAATTTGAGAGGTACTTCAAGCTCTAGACACCCAAGTTTTTTGTAGTCATATAAAATATCAAAATTGGTAGTTAGAGTGTGGCTTGAGACACCCCATTCATATGTCCTTATTGCATGCTCTTGTGACCCTTCTAGATACCTTTTTACTCATTACTAGTCATCTAAAACCTTTTGAACCCTGATTTCACTTCAGCTAGACAACATTCCCTATGCCAATCCTATTCCACCAATTCTTGAGCCTATAGGATATAAGTGTCAAATTTGGACTACAATGCCAAACCCTAAAGTGTCTCATTTTTGGTTCTCCTATCCATTTTCACTTTGAGCCCTAATGGTCATTTCCATCTGGTCCTTATCCTTAATTAGGCCAGCTTAGCATGAATACATCTGACCCATGACCAATTATTGCCTATAAAATCCAACTCAAATTAAATTTATAAAGGAGGTGACAAAATTTACAAATCAATCAAGAATACAAACACATCACTAAGTCAAAATTCCCTATTCTCTGCATATAGTCACCCAACATAGTTGCAAACCTACTCAAATCCTCATATCAATCCCTAGCCACCTCAAAAACTATTAATTTGGCATTTTTCATCTGCATCACACTATTTAACAAAGCACACTAGGTGGGAGAACTACATATGGCTTGATCCATCTTTGAAGTATTGGTATGTAAGCAACATGCCCACACAAGGGTGTGGATTGTATGTTTAGTGCATCTTACACACTAACCCCCCACTCTTTCTCAAGTGACTCACATATAATTTTATCAAACATGATGGAATATTAGGGTTTTAAGATAAAATAATCTCTATAAACAGTTCTATCAAAAACCAATTCTCAATTTTTCATAAGCAGGCTCACATAGACACAACATAAAAACCCAAAAAATTTTAGGTCTCTACGAATAGTTTGGATAATAACACCAAACACCAAAGCATTCACTTTTTGGTACTCCTATATTTTCACTAAATGAAAGCTAGATTTAGGTTTATGACACCTTCCCAATCTTGTATAGCCATTTTTAGCCATTGTATCAGTCATTTCAGTCTATTTCTAGCTAAGTTATATTTCTTCTTATTTATTGCTATTTTTAGAAAGGTGAAAATGATAAACAATTACACAAATTAGGACTGTAATTATTATTATATTCTATACTAATTAATTAATATATACCCTTAAATAATAATAAAATTCCATTATTCCTAAAAATGTTAAATCATTTGGTGAACCCGACTTACTTCGTGTACACACAAAAACCTTAGGGAAAATTCCTTGTTGATTTTAGCAATATTTTTTTGATTTTTTTCCTACATATATAAATTAGAATTTCACATTTAATTTTTAAACTTCACCATAGTAATTTTAAAAATAATTTCTTTCAAACCCTAGTTGAATATACTAGGTCCCTAGGCTTTTAAGGTATCCCCTTACATGTTAGTGCACTTTGTATCCTTTTTATGCATATTTCAGTTTGCTATTTTTAGGACTTTAAATTTAATTTATTTATTAATTTATTTCCATCACATTTTTATTATTATAACTTATTAGAAAAAAATTAATCCACTTTCACTTTGTTTTCCTACTTTAACAATGGAACAATATACCAGCTTTGATGAAACTGATAAGAGGGAACTTTAAGACCTTTTAATTGAAAATCTTGAATTGCAAGATGATGTGCTTATAATACAAGAATAATAATAAAGAGAAAACAATGGTCAATCCTCTCAAACCATAGAACAACCAATTTCAAATGACACTATAGGAGTAACTATGTCTCAATAACACCCTATAGTAGCCCAACCTTCCTATGTGGCGCTAATAGTTATGGCTAGTATATCTTCACCTCTTGATGTGGCTACCCTTGTGCAAGAGATAAAGTCTCTTCAATCCATCTTGATAAAGGTGACTCTATACCAACATAGGATTTGGACACTTTTGCTCTACTTCATACACCATTATTAAGCCATATTGTTTCTACACCCTTGCCACTAGGTTTTGTTCAAACCAAGCTCACTCTATATGATGGCAAAAGTGATCCAGAGACACACTTGAGATATTTTCACACACCATGCTTGGAATATGTTCCAAATGACTAGTTTCTAACCAAGTTATTTCCATGGATTTTAAAGGATTATGCTCTACAATGATTCTATAGTCTACTGAATCAGTCGATCAATGTATTTAATCCTTTATCTGACATGTTCCTAGCTCATTTTAGTATTAACATATGTGACAAGGTTTCTTATGCCCAAGTTGCGTAATAGAAACAAAGATCAAATGAGCATCTTATAGATTATTTTCTTAGATATAAGACTATCTTGGCTAAAATGACTAGCCCCATGGTCGATCAAGAATTACAAGATCTCTTCAAACAAAGTCTTCTGCTAGCTTTGCATGAGTCAATAATGTTCAAAATGTTTTCTTCCTTAACTAAGTTATGTCATACACTTAAGGAAAGGGAAGTAAAATTAATTTCAATGGGAAAACTCAAGTACACAAGCATATCAAAAACAACAAATAAGATTAATAGTAAAATCCCATACAAAGTAAAGGTTAATGATAGCAAAAGTCAAAATCAGCCTACAAATAATGTGGATTTAGAGCCTGCTTAGTGAGTGATTTTTTTATCACCTCCTTGATTAGTCTTTACCAATCTACCAAATCTCTATCCATAGTATTACAATATTTATTGGAATGCAAAGTCATATCTCTCCTTCTTATTTGGGAAGTTGATACAACAAAGCCTCTTCTATGTGGATATGATCAAAATGCATTCTATGATTTTCATAGGGCACTAGGCTACACAACAAATAGATGTATCAGTTTTTGACACAAGATATAAGAATTGATAATTAGAAACCTTATTGATATTGGAACTCTAATTGAGCCTCCTTAAGAAAATAAAACATAGGACAAGGCTTTAAATTTTTTCTCAATTCCTTTCCACAACATTTTAAATAGGAGACAGAGGGCACATCAGGTGTTCACCATGCATATTATGCACACCCTCCACTAAATACATACCAAACACCTTCAGTTGAGTCACATATTTTTAGAAACATGATTGGTGTGTATAATTCCATAGTTCTAGCTAGACCTTTGATCTCCTTTTCAGAGCAAGAGATAGTTGAGGATGATTTATATTACCATGCACTCTTTATCAGAGCCTAAATTGATCACCATCCCATTCATAATGTTCTCATAGATAATGGATCTAGTGTAAACATATGAACTATCACATTAATTCATCATTTAGGATATTCAGAGTAGGATATCACCCCAATAGACACATTTATTAGTGGATTTAATGGGCACATATAGAGTTCATTAGGTGAGATTATACTTCCTCTATAGATTAGTCTAGCACATATGGCCACATAATTTACTATAGTTCCTAGTGCATGAGTCTTTGACATGTTTCTTGGTCAACCATGGATTCAAAAACTTCATGCAATACCTTCCACAATTCATAGATGCATGAAATACATTCACACTAATTAAGTTGTTATAGTTGGTGGAGTTTTGTATGAGTTACCACTCCCCACTTCAAAGCCATCTCCTATTCGATAGTCATCAGTATCAACTTATCCACTAGTTATAGTTCTTCCTCCAATTAAGATTCAGACATAGTTGAGGCCTCCATCGCCAACACAAAGATTTTATACACTTCCATGGAGGCCTCTCATAGAGTGACCACTACATCAGTGATAGTTTTAGGACTCTAGATAGTTTTTAGCTATAGTATTCACATCCATGGTAGTATCATTAAGGTCTCATTCCTCTACACACTGATCACATTTTTAGAGAGATACTACTACTACCATATGGGTCCCTAAGAGCCCCACAGTTGCATCCACTTCTCAGAGTTACAGGGGGACCCCACAATCAGTTTCTACTATAGAGATTTTAGAACACTTACAACATACATAGCTTTTAAAGTCATAGTTTCAGACCTTTCATCATGCTTCATGATCATGCATGATCCCTCTCCTTGATACAGGACACCATGATAGGGAGTCTTCTTATGAGACTCATTGGTTAGTATCATTTCTCCTCAGTTTACTTATACATAGTTTCTTTCAACTTACTTGTACATAATTTCTTAGCTTATTTGTACATAATTTATTTTTTGCTTACTTTTATATAGAAATATTTCAAAATACCAAATAAAATAAAATATTTCAAAATATCAAAAACAATATAACATGTCAAAATACAAAAACATTCAAATAACTCAAAACAACAAAAACACTTTTCAACTGTATGCATTATCCATGCTTTACATTTATACTACCATGCTAGACTTATATTTTACTATCTTATGCTATTGTTTGTCAATTTATCTACATTACCATGCTTCACTTGATCTTCTTTGATTGTGTGTAATGACACCTAGATCCTTGATTGCTTCACTCTACCCATTGAGAGGGCATCCTACTTTTACATTCGAGACATACATTGACATATCTACCCACTGGGGGAATCTTCTACATGACTACACCATCCAGGTTTGTCATTCCTACACCACACACTCTATTTATCATGTTGACATACATTAATTACTATCTTACATAGGTTATTCTATCGACACTCACTAGTATTTAGTACTTGTGTATTTCTTAGGATCTACCTAGTCTTATACTACATGTTTTACATACTTTCACTTCTTGCTTTGATTATTTAGATGTGATAATATTTCCAGCATGTTCATGCCTTACTTTCTTTCTTTAAGTATCTAGATGTGATTGCATTTCTTAGTTCTTATTTTTTTACTTGTGTGTGGCTTAGGACATTTGCCAATGTTCTTTACTTGTACTCTTGTATATGCTTGTGGCCCTCATGCCAATCTTCTTTATTTACAATTGTATGTGTATGTGGGAATTTGAACATGCCTTGTATACTTTTTTTCCCAATTTTAGTGACAGGTCCCCATGTCTTTGTTTGCTTGGCCCCTTGGCCATTTTTGTATGCTTCTTTCTTCTTGCCTTGTGTGCTTGTTTGATTCTTAATTGTTTACATTGCCATGATCCACATCATGAATTATCTTTCCTTACTTGATGCCATGATGGACATCATGCTCGATCCCTCCTTTAAAACTAACAAATAACCATATTTTTAGTTTCATTTTAGTATATTGCACATGTTATTACATTGTTACATCTATCTAGGCATACCCTTATTGATCTAACAAACTCCAATATAAACTATGATATATCTTGAGACATATTTTGGATTATCGTTGATATATAATGTATTTCATAGCATAACACACTTGTGGGGATATTTATTCTGAGGGTAGTCATTGCAAGGTCTTCATTCCTACCCTCAAAATTCAAAACATGCAAAACACTCAGAACCCTCTACCGATCAAAAAATAGTTTTCAAAACACTTAGAACAATAATTAAAATTCAAAACATGAAAAAAAGACTAGAAAAATAGTGATGAATATAGAATAGTCTTCATAAATAGTAAAGTACAAGAGCATCATAATTGGACAACAACATCAGACACTAAAGTGTCCACTTTTTGATGCTCCTATCCAAACAACCAATAACCCAAACTTTTTAGAAATAGACAAAAAGGTAAGGTCAATTATAGTTTTATTAGCTATATTTTAGTTTATATTGGGTAGTTTAAATATAATTTTACTTAGATTATCCAAATATAGGGGGCTTTATGTGCAATATGATGGCTCTCACTTCTATTTTTAGATTGGGTAGTTAGTACAACTTGTAAATTAGAATCCATGTTACAGACACTAGTGATTGGGGGTAATGTGCACAAAAAATTTACCTTATTTTATTTAAACTTTATTATATTACCCTGGTATTCTTAGTAATTGCATGTTGTTGACCAATTTTGGCCCTACAAGCCAAATTGAGCAGCCCGCCTTTCCCTTTCCTTACAGGGTCTTATAACCAGTTTCTGACAAGTCCATCCCACAATTTCTTTACGGTATTTTATTTGATAGACCTCTTGTCATGAAAAAACCAAGTGTTTCCTCCTTCTGATTGCCAAGTGTTTTGGGTCTGACAAGCACTTGGGTCATTTTGTAACTCATTTTGATCTTGAATGCTTAACAAGGAAAATAAGAATTCTTTCAGAGGGCCTTCTATCAATAAAATGGACCAAGTGAAAAAGGCCAAGGAAAAAAAACTTGATAGGGAAGGTTTCCTTCGAGAAACTTGATAGAAAAGAGAGATTTCCTTTAGAACTTTTGTCTAAAGGAAATCTAAGGAAGAGCGCCCAAGGAATGAATTTATTCAGACAAAATGTTTGAAGGAATTCCTTTAGACTTTTTGTTCAAATAAATTTGGAAAGTGAAGAAACCCACATAAATTCAACAAAAAAAGAGCCCGAAGGGTAGGTGCCCTTTTAGAGGACACTTGGCCATGAGAAGAGGACCTTTCCATTTTTTTCAAAGGATAACTTTCCCTTTAGAAAAGTCTATTTACAAAAAAGCCGAGGAAATTGCTAAAGGATGGTGACAGGCCCACATATGTCAATTTTAAGGTAATAAACTAACCGTTAGAGTTTAAATGTCTAGTGGTAGGCTCATAAACATCAAATTTAGGGTATAAAAATAGCCATTGGTTTTCAAATGAGATGATAGGCCTATGAACATCAAATTTAATATGATAGGTTAACTATTGAAGAGAAGCCAAAAAAGTAATTCTTTCAGACAAAATGTTTGAAGAATTATTTCAGTCATTTTGTTTGAAAGAAGTCATGAGTGGAGGCCTAAGGGGTCATCAAGGTGGGTTTTGAGAGTAGCAAGTTTAAAGGAAGAATCCATTTGGACAAAATGTCTGAAGGAATTCCTTTAGACATTTTATTTGAAGAAATTTAAAGGCCCAGAAGCCTGAATGTAGACTCAACTACCTGCCAAGGAAGGATCCCAAATTGCTAAGAAAAGTAAGAAATATAAAGAAAAGAGAAAATAAAGTGGGTAATCTATAACATAGCCACACATATATAATATAAATGCTTAGAACTTGCTAGGTGGTGTGGCAAGTCAAACATAGGGATGAACAAGACTGGGGCAGGTGGCACAGGAGACATCGATGGGAGAAGTAAATGCTTTCAGGTGGAATAGTCTCCACTAAATATCCATTAAGAGAGCTACAAAATAATTTAAGGGAGTGGTGTAATTTTTCTTATTTTGACATTAATAAGTAGCTAGCTATGTGAGCATCTAAGGGAGAGCATGGCCCAGAATGTGAGGAGGGGTGGCCTTATCAGTTGATGAAGGAATTGACCCATGCTCTTGAAAGAGTGTTTAATGCAACCTGGGAAGCAAATCCAATATTCGGGACACCTATAACATGGTTTTCATAGGTGATTTTAAGGAGAGATGATAGTAGCATGGGTGAATTCTTCACTGCAGGAGTGTTTAATGTAGTATGGGCCACTTTCTCTTGACTGGCTAAGGATCTTTTTCTAGAAGTTATCTATATATTCTAACCTCTCATTTTGAGAAGGGATCTCTTAGTTTTATATGGTGATTCCTTAAAAAAATTCACATTTAATCAAAAGAAGTTTTTACCTCCATTTGAGCTTACACTTTTTCATATGCCTATGTATTGTCTTATGGTCAATCATTTATTTTAATGCTTTCATAGGTTGATGCTAGCGTATCTAGCGTATTGTAGATCCTCTTCTGTAGGTCAACAAGAATCACCTAGGTTGAAGTATAGATTCAAGTGAGCAACTATCTAATAGTGTGTCTTTGGGACACCTTTGGTAGGTTCTTCCTCCTTATACCTCCATAAAACCCCTTGTTGAAGCATTGATGTAGTTTTTTCTTATTCAAATGAAGTGTCTATTTGCTTCTTTAGTGCAAAGTGTCAGTAAAATTGAGTAGACCAAATCATTTTGGTACATCACCACCTTAGTTAGGTGCTACTTTTGTAGTATCCCTCTCTCTTTTCACCCCCTCTTGTTAATAGTAGAAACCCAAGTCCTCAAGGTGCATCAAGGGGAGTTAGCCCTTAATATAGAGATTCATTCCTCAAACTTTCTACTCACAACAAGAGGAATGTCTCCATTATGTCGCATGGAAGAAAGGAGCCAAGTCTCCTTTCAAAGGGTACAATCCACAATGTCAATAGTTTTTGGCATGCCTAATGAGACAAAATTTTATGTCCTATGAGTTTTAGGATTGGTGTTGGTCTTGTTACTATGAAAATATAAAAGAAAGAGCTATAATCCAATATCTAAGGACTACATTTTAAGATCTCAATCTTTGGTTACTGATCAACCTGCCATCTGGTCTTCTTTTAGGGGTGTTCCTTTTTAATTTGTTAAGCTGCCTTTCAACTCAGGAAAGAGGCTAAGGTTTGCAATGACTCATATTTATGCAACAAACTAATTTCTTAGACCTACCATAAAATACACCTATACAAGGAGACCCTGGTTGAACCCTATTACAACCATGGCTTTACCTTTTATGGCCTTCAATGGTCAGAGTCCTTTGAACCTTCTATAGTATGACCCAAATCTAGGGATAACTCTCAAGAGTGTTCCTCCCTTTAGTGGAGAGGGACCAATCACTTCTATTGAGCATATCATAAACATAGCCAACCTTTGCAACATCTATAATATTACTGATGAAAATGTAGTCATCAGATTATTGGCCTTGTCCTTTAAAGGGAAAGTTTAGTTGGCTCATGGAATGAATTAAGAAACCTCTTAACAAATAAGTTTGGAGAGAAAAGTGACCATTTGTCTCTAGCTGAGAAATTGACCACTATGAAGAGAGCCCCACATGAATTTATGTAAGATTTTAACACTAGATCCAAAAGACTTGGGATAGAATCCCAATTCTAATGAGTCCAACCCCAAGCTATTCCTTCCTTTACTAATTGAAGGCCTTAAATAGTGATATTACTATCATGATATAGTACATAGATGGACATGTTCTACATGTTTCTTATGAAATAACCATAGCTACCAAAAATTATTTGGTCCAAGTAGGAAAGATAGTTCCTAGACCTTATATACTGCTCTTTCTTGATTTACAGCCCTTAGTTTAGACTAATGAGCCCACTTTAGCTCCTTTTCCAAGTGTAGAAAGGCTGGATGCTACCTGTACAAATGATCTCCATGAAGTTAAGAGCCTACTATAGAGTGTTACCAATGAATTAGTCATCCTCAAGAGGTAGTAAGCTCAAAGTTATTAGCCAAATAAAGGATACCAATAGTTCAGGCAAATAAATAGACCTCCTTTCTAGTACTATAATCAAGGTTAGTGTCAGATTACATAATTTAGGCCTTATCAAAGTTACAATCCAAATGCCCCTTCATCTTCCAAGGCACTTTTCCCCACTCAAAATAATTTGATACAAGAATAGCCTAATTATTCACCCCTAGGGCATGGCCAAGAGCAAGTTGCTTATACCAATGAGTTACCAAATCAATATATGACCACACAACGTGATCAAGCATCCCAATTTTCAAGTTTTGAGGCATCAACACAACCTAGGATGGATAGTAGGTAGGCTCAATCTGAATCCATTCTTATGAACCACTTAGAGGGGGAGTTCTACGCAGTCAATTATGTGGGGAACATAAATAATCAAGATGATTATGTTGTATCTAACACTAAGTCCAAATATAAAGCTATGGAGGAAGCTTAATTATCTACTCAAGCATTTATTTTATCATAAGTAAATCAGAAGTTTCCCAATTATAGACCACTAGTTACAGTTTTAGCTCCTTGGGTTACACCATAAGTTATAAATGTCCCCAAGGAGAAATCAAAGGGGGGAAATCCTCCAATCAATGTGGTAGAGAAAATGAAGAAGCTACACATGAAAATATCATTGTGAGATTCCTTAGAAATGATAAGATAAAAGGATATAATCCAAAAGGAATTGTATGGGTTGAGTGAGAAAGCTGTTCCAACAAAAGGTGATAATGTGTTGATAGTGAATGGGGCTCCTCCCATGAGAGGTCAAGCAAAGAAGGATGAAAAGGTCCCTCCTTTTTATCTATCCTTGATTATTGGTGATTTATTGGTCCACAATTTCATTATTGATAGTGAAGAAAGCACCTCAGTTATGCCCAAATACATAGCTGACAAGCTAGGACTCAAATATGAGCAAATGACCAAAGGAGTTATGTAGTTAGATGGATCACCAGCCAAGACCTTGGGGGTAATAAGAGGATTGAATCTAACTCTCCATGCATGTTTGACCTTCTCAATTCCCCATGACATGGTAGTGGTAGATGTTCCCCCTTACTTCACTCTTTGCTTATCCAGGGATTTCACATCTAAGATAGGTGGGTACTTGGTAGCAAATTCGTCTTACATGGTCTTTAGGATGAAGTATATAACCAAATTGAAGATTGAGTTGGAGCCCATCCAAAAATATCACCTAGAGCCACACTCTCCCATAGTGGTGAATGTCAGCTACACCATCATTGATGAAGAAAAACTCCAAGTAAACCAATCCCCATCATCTTCCCTTATAAGAGTTGTTGACCTGCTCCTAGATGAATGGGGAAATGAAAATTTTGAACATGATCCTTACAATTTCATCAAGGAGGTAGGTCTTAGAGTTTAATACATGCATAAAAAAGATACTTTCATGCCCACTTTGATGAAGGAAAACCAAGAGAGGTGTGGTTTGTGGTAACTTTTCTTTGATGGATCTAGAAGCAAGTTGGGAGCTAGTGGTGGAACAATGCTAGTTTCACATTTGAAGGAAAAATACTTCTCATCTTTTAGGTTCTAGTTTTTCAACACTTTAAATGTAGTAGAATAATAATCTCTTATTCATGGTTTAGAGTGGGCAAGAAAAAGAGCAATCAAAGAATTGCAAGTGTTTGGAGACAGCGAGTTAATTGTGAACCAAGTGAGGGGTTAAAACTTGACCAAGAACTCCTTGCTCAACTCTTATAAGCATAGGGTGTGGGACCTAATGGAGAGATTCATTGCTTTCAACATCACTTCCATCCCAAGAGAGGAAAACAAGCATGTAGATAGGCTAGAAGTAGTTGGTACTCAATTTGATATTCCCAAGGGAGTGAGACAAGACAATGATCAACACCATTTAAAGGTGATAGTGAGGCCCTCCATACTAGATAATGTCATCAATTGGAATTTTTTTGATAGTGACCAATAGATAACACTTTTCTTATATGTGGAAGTTGAGTTCACTTCTAGGAATCAATCCAAGCTATAGCAATAGTATGAGGGGTAGATCATTTAGCTGAAGACCAACAAACTTCCTAAAGGTTTGGTCACTCTGGAGAGCATCTTCAATGAGGATGACCAATTCAAGAGTGACAAAGCAAGCATGTCAACCAAGAAAGATAATTATGAAAGGGTATAAATATTTAAGGATAAGATGCTTGTACTTGGGAAGGTATGTACAAATGAGGAAAGACATTATTTCATTTTGTTATGCCAAGAGTTTTTTGATGTCTTTGCTTGGGAGTATGGTGATTTGAAGGGGTTTAACCTAAGCTTGGCCCAAAACACCATTGAGATGGAAGAAGGTGCAAAACCCATCAAGCAAAAATAAAGGCCAATCAATCCAAATATTGAGACTCTCATGAGGAAGGAACTCACCAAGATAATAGAGTCCAAGATCATCTTTCCCATCAAAAACTCTTCTTACCTAGCCAATTTGGTCCTCATTAGGAAGAAGAATGGGGAGATTAGATTGTGTGTTGATTTTATAGACCTGAATAGATTCTTGTTAAGATATCAATATCCCCTCCCAAGTATGGAACATATTCTCTAGATGGTGATAGACAGTGAATGATTCTCCCTCTTAGATGGGTACTCTAGGTATAATCAAATTCTGGTGCAAGACTACAACCAATATAATATAGCCTTCACCATCAAGTGGGGAACTTTCACCTATATGAAGATGTCTTTTGAACTATAAATTGATAGAGATACCTTCCAATGGGCTATGGATATGGCTTTCTAAGGTTTGATAAATGACATTGTGCCGGTTTGTCTTGATGTTGTGATGGTCTTCTCCAAGGAGTTAGGAAAACATCTGAAATACTTGAGACAAATATTTGAGAGGTGTAGAGAGTTTGACATCTCTCTCAATCCTAAGAAATGTGTGTTTGTTGTCCATGAAGGCAAACTCCTAGGTCATGTCATTTCAAAAGGGGCTTTGACCATTTATCTAGAAAGAGTACATGCCATCTTAGCATTGTCCTTGACTAAACATAAGAAGGGCCTATAAAGCTTCTTTGTAAAAATAAACTTTATTAGGAGATTTATCCCTAATTTTGATAAAATGGTCAAGCCACTAACTTCTATGCTGAGGAAAG
Source organism: Torreya grandis (assembly GCA_037957365.1). Taxonomy (NCBI): domain Eukaryota; kingdom Viridiplantae; phylum Streptophyta; class Pinopsida; order Cupressales; family Taxaceae; genus Torreya; species Torreya grandis. Next base: position 849,601 of record JARHVA010000715.1, on the reverse strand, counting down.
ATAAGACATTCACATGGACAATAAAGAGGAGATATAGCTTTAAAGGTATCAAAAAAGCTATCACCCAGGCTCCCACCCTGACTAGTCTAGACTTTTCCAAGGACTTCAATCTCTACACCTTTGGCAATGAGGAGGTAATTTCTACTATGCTCATGTAAGTAAATGGTGAAAAATTGGAATAGCCTCTTGCATTTTTTAGCTAGGGCTTAGAGGGATATGAGATTAGGTACACATATGTCAATAAGCAAGCACTTGAAGTCATATGAAGCTTGAAGAAATTTAGACATATGTTGTCTAATATCAAGATTCACATCATGGTGCCACATCCTAGTATGAAGGACTTCTTGCTAAGTCATGACTTGAATGAAAAAAGGGTAGGGTAGATCACCAAGGTGATGGAGTATGATGTGGAGATCAAAACCACCAAGCTTTTGAGGAGAAGAGGGTTGTGAAAAAACCTTGATACAAACTTCAAAGAGCTGAATGAAAGAATTTTGATACTCCATGATGAAGCTACAGTGGAAGTACCTAAAATCATGAAGAGATAGGCACAAGACATGGTTCATTTATTTCAGACTTGTGAGTGTCCACAAGGTCTTGATAGAACTAAAAGGAGATATTTCAGTCTTTAATCTATTCCTTATGTCCTAGTTGATGGAGTGATATTTAGAAAGGACTTTTTAAGGGTACTCTTGAGATGCATCAATTTAGATTAGGTCAATAGGGTACTATCTGAATTTCATGATGGACCAGTTGGTGGTCAATTTGTTCCCAAGCCCACAGCTGCAAGGATTATGAGGGTTGGCTACTTTTGGCCCAATTTGATTAGAGATACTCATGTTTGGGTGAGGATATGCCAAAAATGTGCTCTTTTTGATGGGAATTGATGACTGAATGTAATGCCTCTACATCCTATTCAAGTGGAACAACCATTCATGTAATGGGGTTTAGATTTCATGGGGATGATCAACCCTCCTTCTAGTGTTGGCCACAAGTGGGTCTTGACTACTATAGATTATTTCATGAGATGGGTATAAGTTATCACTCTAAAGGAAGCCAATGAGAGAGTGTGGTTCTAGACTTCTATGAAGGCCTGGTGATGAGATTTGGGGTCATAACCACAACCATTTTATATAATGCATTGGCTTTCTTAGGAACAAAGACAAGTGAGTGGGTATTAAGATATGGCATCTATCTTAGCACTTCTTCCAACTACTACCCATAAGGGAATGGGTTGGCTGAGTCCACCAATAAGAACCTAATCAGGATCATTAAAAGGACAATGGAGGAAAATCAAAGGACTTGGATGTCAAGCTGAAGACAACCCTGTGGGCAGATAGGATCACTCTAAAAAGGGTAGTAGGCAATTTACCATACACCCTTGTGTATGGAAGGGAGGCTAGACTTCCTATTTCACTTGAGTTACCAGCCTTGGATCTTTCCCATTAGATATAATTAAAGGAGAGCGATAGCATGGAAGTCAAATTTTGTGAACTAATGGAGCTTCAAGAGGTAAGAGACCAAGCCATGGATGCCATGACCAGATGTTAGTAGTAAATAAATAAGAATTTTGACAAGAAATATTCATCAAAAGGCTTCTCAGAAGGTGGAATTATCTTAAAGTGGGATGAGGACCGAGCCAAACCTAGGAGGCACATGAAGATTTATGCCTTATGGAGTGGCCCATATGCCATCACCCAATGCAAGCAACATAATGCTTTCCAACTCTCCAAGTTAGATGGTAAAGAACTACATATCCCATTCAATGGGATATATCTTAAGCATTGTTACTAACCTTCCCTTGTTATGTACATAGTTTCCCTATTTTTCCTCATTTTCCATAGGTGATTTTATGCATGTCTATAGTTTTTTATCATTGTGTGTGTTTTATTTACCATTTAGGGTAAAATATTTATTGGTTCTTAGGTTTTCAAGGTTATTTCTAGACTTTCAAGTTGCATTTTAACTCCATTCCCAATGGACCTTTAAGCCACCAGTCTTCTCAAGCATAGCAGGCATGTTTCCCTTATGAATCGCCAAATGTGTTGATCAATTTTATCCCTATAGGCCAAATTGAGCACCCCTCTTTCCATTTCCTTGTAGTTTCTTATAACCAATTTTTGACAAGTCCATCCCATAGCTACCTTATGGGATTTTCTTTGAAAGACCTCTTTCCATGAAAAAACCAAGTGTTTATTCCTTCTAATCACTAAGCGTTTTAGGTCTGGCAAGAACTTGGGTCATTTTGGAACTCATTTTGATCTTGAATTCTTAACAGGGCAAACATGAATTCTTTTAGAGGGCCTTTTATCAATAAAATGGACCAAGTGCAAAAGGCCAAGGAAAAAAAGCTTGAGAGGGAAGATTTAATTTGGGAAACTTGATAGAAAAGAGAGATTTCCTTTAGACCTTTTGTCTGAAGGAAATCTAAGGAAGAGCACCCAAGGAATGAATTTATTTGGACAAAATGTCTGAAGGAATTCCTTCGGACTTTTTTTCTGAGGAAATTTGGCAAGTGAAGAAATTTGATAAGACAAGAACCTGAAGGGTAGGTGCCATTTCAGAGGACACTTGGCCATGAGAAGAGGACCTTTCCATTTTTTCCAAAGGGTCACTTTCCCTTCAGAAAAGTTTGTTTGCAAAAAAGCTGAGGAAATTGTTAAAGGACGGTGACAGGCCTACACATGTCAATTTTAAGGTAATAAGCTAGCCATTGGAGTTTAAATGTCTGGTGATAGGTATACAAACATCAAATTTAGGGTAAAAACATAGCCATTGGTTTTAAAATGAGATGACAAGCCCACAGATGTGAAATTTAAGATGATAGGTTAACCATTGAAGAGAAGCCAAAAAAGTAATTCTTTCAGATAAAATGTTTTAAAGAATTCTTTCAAAAATTTTATGTGAAAGAACTCATGAGTGGAGGCCTAAGGGGTTGTCAAGGTAGGTTTCAAGAGTGGCAAGCATATAGGAAGAATTATTTCAAAAAAATGTTCTAAGGAATCCCTTCAGACATTTTGTCTGAAGAAATTCAAAGGCTCAGAAGCCCAAATGTAGACTCAGTGGCTCACCAAGGAAGGAGCTTGAATAACCAAGAAAAGGACAAGAAATATCAAGAAAAGAGAAATCATAGTGGGTAATATAGAACATGGCCACACATAGATTAGACAAATGCTCATAACCCACTAGGTGGCATGGCAAGTCAAATACAGGGATGAACCAGACCAGGGTAAGTGGAACATGAGATGTCGGTGGTAGAAGTAAATGATTTCAAGTGGCATAGTCTCCACTGAATAGCCATTAAAATAGCTACATAATCATTTAAGGGATTGGCCCAATTTTCCTTGTTTTGATATTAATAATTAGCCAACTGCATGAGCATCCAAAGGAGAGCATGGCCTAGAATGTGAGAAGGGGTGGCCTTGTTAGTTGATGAAGGAAGTGACCCATGCTCTTGTAGGAGTGTTTAATGTAGCTTGGGTAGCAAAGTCAATATTTGGGACACCTACAACATGATTTTCATAGGCACTTTTAAGGAGAGATGACAACATCATGGGTGAATTCTTCATTTTAGGAGTGTTTAATGCAGTATGGGCCTCTTTCTATTGACTGGCCAAGGATCTTTTTTCTATAAATTTTGTATATATTGTAACCTCTCATTTTGAGAAGGGATCTCTCAGTTTTGTACAGTGAAGCCCTAAAAAATTCACCTTTAATCAAAAGAAGTTTTTACCTCCATTTGAGCATGCACTTTTGCATATGTCTGTGTATTATCTTATGCTCAATAATTTATTTTAATGCTTTCATAAGTTAATGCCAGTATATCTAGTGTATTGTAGATCCTCTTCTGTAGGTCAACAAGAAACTCCCAAGTTAAATTATAGATGCAAGTGAGCAACTATCCAATAGTGTCTCTGAGACACCTCTAGTAGGTTCTTCCTCCTTATACCTCTATAAAAACCCTTGTTGAAGCATTGATGTAGTTAGTTCTTATTCAAATGAAGTGTCTGTTCACTTATTTGGTGTAAAGTGTGGGTAAAGTTGAGTAGACCAAATCATTTTGGTGCATCACCACCTTAGTTAGGTTCTAATTTTGTAGTGTCCCTCTCTCTTTTCAACCCCAAAATTGTTAATAGTATAAATCCAAGTCTTCAAGGTGCATCAAGGGGAGCTAGCCCTTAATCTAGAGATTCATTCCTCAAACTTACTACCCACAATAAGATGAATGTATCCATTGTGTCACATGGAAGAAAGGAGCCAATTTTCCTTTAAAAGGGTTCAATCCACAATGTTAACATGTGCCTTATTACATCTATAGGTGGTTGACATCATTTTAGAGTGGCTTTCATATAATCCTAGATCTCAATTTCAGAGTGGCCAAGATTGGCCTAATTTTGAGTACACATTGTCAGATTATAAAACATTCATGGACTTCATGAGCCATCTCATATGACACACATTCATACTGGTATCAATTCATAGTTTACTACATAGTGGGTAATGATGGATCCAAAGGACTAACTAGCCTTTGTATTCTTAATCCACCTACTTAGAGGGATTAGACAAATAATTCAAACATTGATTAACACATGCAAGATCACATAGCTTCACCTAGTATGTGATGATGGAGTCAAGGGGCCAGCCTTTGTATTCTTGAATCACCCTCAAGGAATTGAGCACTCAACTTTGTTCATGATATTACTCTTAGTACAACACATACCCAATATCACTCAACATAACTCAACATCAAAATATATTTATGCTTCACACTATGCTCTCTCTATGCACACTCAGCACCACACATATTCATGGGCTTCACCCTTATAGGTAAGTTTAGGTACACTTTCTATTTTTCCTTTATCCTAGTATTTTGCTTTGCTACATCACTAGAATAAGGGGGGAGAAATGTAGTCATATAAAATGTCCAAATTGGTAGTTTGAGTGTGGCTTGTGACACCCCATCCATAGGTCCTTATTTCATGTTCTTAAAACCCTTATAAACACCTTTTTTCTCTTTACCAATCATCCATAACCTTATAAACTTTGATTCTACTTTAGCTAGATAGCATTCCCTATGCCAATCATGTTCCCCTAGGCCTCAAAATTGTAGGATAGGAGTGCCAAATTTAGACTATAGATTTGGATCCCAAAGTGCCCCATTTTTAGTGCTTCTATCCATTTACACTTTTAGCCCTAAAAATCATTTTAATTTTGTCCTTATCATTAATTAGGTTAGCTTAACATGAATACATCTGACCCATGACCAATTATTCCCTATAAAATCCCACTCAAAGTTCATTTACAAAGGAGGTGATAAAACTTATAAAGCAAGCAAGAATACAAACAAAGCACCAAGGAAAAATTCCCTATTCTCTATATATAGTCACCAAACATAACTAAAAACCTACTCACATCCTCATACCTATCCCTAGACACCTCAAACACTATCAATTTGGCATTTTGCATCTGTATCACACTATTTCACAAAGCACACTAGGTGGGAGAACTACATATGGCTTAATACCTCTTCTAAGTATTGGTATATAGGAAATTTTTCCACACAAGGGGTGTGGATTACACGTTTAGTGCATCTTACACACTAACCCCCCCTCTTTATCAAATGACTCACATATCATTTTATCAAGCATGATGGAGGATTAGGGTTTGAAGACAAAATCATCTCTATAATGAGTTCTATCAATAACCAATTCTCAATTTTTCATAGGTAGGCTCACACAGACACAATGCAAAATCTTAGAAAGTTTTAGGTCTCTATGATCAGTTTGGACAATAGCGGCAGGAATGGATAATAGTGTTGAACACCAAAGGATCCATTTTTTTTGCACTCCTATCCTTTCACTGAATGAAAGCTAGATTTAGGTTTACAACACCTTCCCAGTCTTACACAACCATTTTTAGCCTCTATATCAGTTGTCTTAGTCTGTTTCCATCTAAGTTATATTTCTTCTTATTTATTACTATTTTTAAAAAACTAAAAAAGATAAACAATTGTACAAATCTGGACTATAATTATTATTATATTCTATATTGATTTATTAATCTAGACCCTTAACTAAAATAGGAATAAAACTCCATTATTCCAAAAAAAGTTAAATCATTTGCTTAAAACCAAGTCTCAGCCAATGTATGGCTTGAACATAGCACTGTAGAAGGGAAGTTGAAATAGTGGTTGGTGAAAGACCAAATACTATACACCAAAGGATCCATTTATTCCAACAACATCATCAAATTTAGGCCTAGAATCATAATATCCATGGCCCTTTTGAACAAACTATATGAATTTTCTAGCATTACTTATGTATAGGTATAATGGGTCCCATTTTTGGACATTCTCCTAACTTTTGATAAAATTGTGGACCTAGGAGAGATAATCAATGTCATACTAAAGGTCTAAATGTAAGAACATGAACAAAGGCCAGTTGATGGAAACTTTTATATGATGTCATACCTATTATATGTAGTCTTTAGGACAATCCATGGAGCACATGGTGAATTATGTCATCCATCAACAAAATACATTGATAATAGAATCTATGAGGACTATTATTTTATGTTTTTCTATAGATACAATAATGAAATCATAAGGATTTGTGATGAAGTCTATCCTCAGGTTTATCAAGTCATCCATGACACTCAAATGCCTAGAATATCTAAGAATCTAATAAGAAATGTTGATGCAGTGGTTGTACCCTTGACAGGAGGCTGAGCTCCTATCTTCCACACGTCAAAATGGAAACTCCCCTCTTGCTTGTGGGCAAGGAAAAACTGGGGGGAGAGTCTCTAGATAAGGGCTAGCTCCCTTTGATGCATCTAAGTTATTCCAATAAGTGATAATACATACATACATACATACATACATACATACATACATACATACATACATATATATATATATATATATATATATATATTCTCTTATCCCGTAAGGCAAAGCTCTGCCCAAAAATCTCTTAGGCTTGTAAGGCTGGACTCTACCATATTTTTACCTTGAATCAAGACTTAGCAATTTTTACCTCCATCTGGACTTTCACTCACGCATATGTCCACATTTTATTTTTATGTTAAGTCATTTTATTTTATGCTTTTCATAGATTGATTCCAACATGTCTAGTGCATTATGAAGTTCTTCTTTTTTAGGTCTGCCAGAAGTGTCTACAGCAAGAATATAGGTGCATGTGAATAGGCTTCCAAAGTGTGTCTCAGAACACCTTTGACAGTTCTTCCTCCCTGTATCTCTATGGACCCCTAACTCACTAATACAAAAGAGTTTACCACATTAGATGAAGTGTATGATAGCTTCTTCTTGGTGAAAAGTGTATGTTCGGGCTGAGTGGGTCATCTTTTTTAGTGTATCACCCTTTTTAAGTTTAGGTTTAGGTTTTATTTTAGCATTCTTCTCCCTTTTCATCCCCCCCCCTTTTTTCATTTATTTGTTAGCAGTAGGGAATCTAGGACCTAAAAGATACATCAGAGGGAGCTAGCCCTTATCTAGAGACTCTCTTATATTTTATCAAAAGGGAGCAGTGGATTGCACCCTTGATAGGAGGTCGAGCTCCTATCTTCCACACATCAAAAAGAAACATAGGAAAAATTGGGGATTACTATTACTATCCAAATTCTACCATAATTTGAATTTTAAGAACAAGGACACCCCCTCTATTTTTACCACACCATGTTCTAGACAAGCTTGTAGAGAAAGAGGTGGCACACCAACTATACAAAAATATAGATGAGTAAATTGGCCTCAAATATCAGGTCTATTACTATAATATCCCTTTTAACATTAGATAACTTCAATGTGTGATGAGGGCACACTTCAACTAATTAGGGAAAATTAGATCCCATTATAATCTAAAGGTGTCCCAATTCAAGGAATGGGACCCTAAAGGAAAATTTATAAACTATCTTCAATACCTTAAGGAGAATAAGGGGTGACCATTACATATGGTCACCAAGAGTATAAACATGATTTTATATTTGTTAATACATTAGATGACTCAGAAGTATGGACACGTTGAAATAAAAATCATATGTCTATGATAGTTTCCTAGGACATTCAATATGAATTAGACATTACCAAAGAATAGAAAAATGAAATGGTGAGGTAAGTAGAAAAATCTTGGAGCTATAAGTGGCCTTCAGCATAGTCTCAAGACTCACTAGTACAATACCAACCTCCCTCCCCTATAGGAGAATAAATTAGTCTATAAGAGGGAGAGTCCAAGGGTCAAAGGGAGGATACCCTCCAAATCAAAAAGAAAATTATCATAGGTCTCCGTAGTTCCCATCTAGCCTCCACACATCCAATTACTACCACCATTTTTTGCACAATTACTATAGTTGAGAGGATTACACCTCCTTAGGATAGGAAAAATAACACATTATTTGTGACACCTCTCCCTCCACTTTCAACACCTACATAGGTGAGTCTCATAGAGTTTCTGTAAGCTTCCTTCTCATCTCTCCCACCCACTCCTCCATACCTTCAATCACCTTATCTAGGTCCATCTCCATCCTTTCTTCCCTCCAACATTATTGTTTCACTCTCCATTACTTCACCACCACCTATAGTGGTAGTCCCTACTACTATACTTCCTTCATTGGTTTCATCATCCCCTTTACCTACCATTTCCCCCAAAATAACCTACTAAAGGAATTCCAGAGTTTTTCTTGCCTCCTTCAAAGACCAAAAATTAGAGGAAATACCATCAACAAGTTTTGTTACTCCAAAAGTATGCCTTGAAGAGAAAACATAAGAATAAGAGAAAGTACATATAATATCATTAGTTAAATTTCCTATAAATGAAGAGGAAGTAAATTTAAAAATAATGATAGGATAAGAACCAATATCAAATGATGAGGGATCCCTAGAATAAGTAGATGGGGAATTGGAATTAGAAAAGGCTAAATCTATGATCCTAAGAAGTTTACAATAAGAAGAAACTCTAATTGGAGTGTTAAGCCAATAGATCCTCACTAAAGAGGAAAGATAAACCATTAATAAGGTATTTCATTCACTTGATTATTTTGTTACTAATTTAGATACTTCAACTATAGATTTACCTCTAGTTATTCCAAGGTCACCATTGTATAGTTTATGTGATTATTTTATTATTCCAACATCCACACTAGTAATGACCCCAAAGAAAAGAGTCTATTTTGAGAATTTAGTTTCAATTTCCATTTTTGATCATAAAGGGCCACCGGTCCCCCTTCATCTTAATCTCAATTAGAGATACCCTTACCACAATCCAAACCTACATAGTCATCCACCATGACAATTATGAAAACTTTAGGCTTGACTAAGTATGTGGCTAAAGTCACGCCACAGAGGGAAGTCTCACCATAATAGATAATTTTTTATCCACCCATCCAATTCCCAATTAAATTAAGTGCTTCATTATCACCCATATTACAATGATCACTCCACCCATATATATAAAGACTCAAATATACTATAATAATAAGGGGAACTTATTGTTCCAAAATGGGTTAAAGAGATGCAAGGGTGAAGGGATGAGAGGCAAAATTTGATAATTACATAGTTACCTACAATCACCACTCATTTTGATAGGCATAGTGGCATTATTTATAGGGTTAATAATGGGAAGGTGGTGAGCATAAATAAAAGGGAAGAGATTGAGTTTGAACAAATGGAAACCCTATTTCCCTTGGCCAAAAAAGCTAAAAAGAATCCAACTGATCCAATAGAGTATACAGAGGATTTATTTTATTTTATTTTATGGATTTAGCTAAAGAATGTATGAAGGAAATGTAAAATATCAAGGAAGAGGCATAATATAAATTAATTTACAGATAGATTATTCATGCCCTTCAATAAATTATAGACAATGTACACAGTGTAGCCACTAGGTTATAAATTTTTTAAATAAATTCAAGTTTATAAAGGAGAAAGCCAATCTGATAAAATAAAGGCAATTAAAATTTGACATTAGTTGAAAGAATATGATAAAATACTTACCTTTTTAGTTTAGTATTTAAGAAGTAGTGCATTCAATCATTTAAACTTAATGTCTAGCCAAGATTTTGCATGGGCCCTAAATTATGTAATTGTAAAAATGGATGGTGCCCTTAGATGACATACACAAATGAAGGATTTGATGGGACATTTTGGAAGCCATGAGAATAAGGCCTTAATTTGTTTGAAATATAAGGGTCATTGATGTGATAACCTCTATTAAAAAATTAGTCAACAATATCAATTTTGAGACACTCCTTAAAGTAGTTATAAATAGTTTTAAAAAGGAAGTTGAGGGAAATATATATAAAACTACTGATGAGATCTTGTAGCTGATCAATTTTGATAAAGATGGAGTGGTAAAAGATGAAGCCCTTGGAGCTGAATTCAAAACTTTAGAGGTAGAACACACAAGGTTGATGGCTGAATCCATCAAAATATTCAGTCCTACCTTGCTCAATTTTGGTATTATTAATAAGGAGTTTCAGACAACACACATAGTATTTGAAAAAATCAGAGCTATAGAAGGAGTGTTAAAGTCAACACCAAGCATGAAGGAAAATACAAGTGTTTCCACATAATCATAAGGTCCCTAATTTTTTATATATGTATTCATGCATACTCTAACATGAACATTTTTTATTCCCCAAGTGGAAATGATGTCTATTTCTATTTCTATAGTTATCACTCAACCATTTTCCTCTACTAGAGGTGCCATATTAGTACCACTCTAAACATGGATATGTATTTACATGTTTTATTTAAGTTGGAATTGATCATTCCTAATTTATTATATATATATATATTAGACGAGTAATTAATTTTTGTATAAACTCTTCTATACATGCATGCTCTATATGATTTTGACACACAGTCTTATTTTTGGAGATGTAAATTTATACTTCACTTGGAGGATGAGGCATCCAATCCCAAATCCTATATGTTTGTATCATACTTAGTCCAAAGGGAGGAGGATTTTATATATTAATATTAGTAGGAATTTTTATAGATTGTTTTGCAATTGATCTTGATGTGAACATCTAATTTTTCTCCAAACCTGTGAATCTTGTAAGAAGTTTTATAAATATTAAATCTTAGTCTCTTGGTTGTGCATGAGTATTTTCTTAAATAAAATTATTCTTATTATACTATGGCTAATTTGAATGCCTTTTTTGTATTAATCATACTCTTCCTTTGTAGATGTGTAAAGCAATCTCATATCGACCATGACCTTTGATTATATATGTTAAAGTTTATTATATTATTGTTTCCTTGGACTCTTAACTATGTTATATTATTGGTAAACTTATATTAAACTTTATAAGACATTGGTTCTTGATATATTGTCCAAACCCTAGTACAAGAGCTGACTTAGAAAGGTTTCATCTTGTTTGGTCTATAGGCCTTATTTTTTACCCTACTTTTTTTTTTTATGATCAAACCCACCTTAGGTTAGATCCATCACCCATCCATACATCTAAAGTATATCTATATTCACACCCATAACCAAACCATCCATGATAAATGAATATTTTGATCATTGTTATTCCACCAATAAGTTGTTTTTAAAACCTAATACCCCACAACTCATGCCTCGAAGTGAATTTATCTCACTAATATTAAAAAAATAGAAGCTATATTTTAAGGTTACTTGGTTTGAATAAAACCCAAATCAATATGAATTTATCTAGTTCTATAAGGAGGGCCTCAAACTTCACCCTTATTTATTTGAAAAGAATCACTTTAGTTGCATTGGATATACTCAAAATATCATCCACATTAGACACTAGCTTGCTATACCCACCTTTGAAAATCCATAAGAAAGTTAGGTTAAATAAATGTGCTTAATAAGACACCAAGATAAGTCATATTTTCCAAGTATATGACCCCATTTTCCTCTGCATATAATGTCCCAAACCTAGCTAACTAGTTATATTATCAACATCATTGGGGATGTTCATGATTTAACCAGAAACCCTAAAAAGTAAATTACTTACTTTTGTCCCTCAAGAGATAAGACTATTGAAAAAAACAAAGTATTTTAAAATTTCTTTGGGGATATTAAATGTGGCTCATGAGGATGTGGCATGTATACTCTTTCCCTTTACATTTCAAGATGTTACCTATGACTTATTTCTTAATATCCCAAAAGGTTCAATTACATCTTGGGAATAAATGTCAAAAGACTTTTTTGGAATAATTTAGACAACTCACTAGTGCAAGTGTTGTTTCAAAAAACTTTACAATAATGAGAATAGAACCAAATAAACCAATCTAAACCTACAATGCGATATTCCAAAAGATGTACAACAAACTTGAAGCTGCTTATCAACCTATTGAATCATTGGCCCTCAAAGTGTATAAGAACACCCTAAACCCTATGACTATTCTATTTATTCATAGAGTGATTAATGTTGATAAATTAACCTTGGATTATGTTTAAGTTACCAATATTAAAAAACAATTGAACCCTCAGTCACAAGCCTTAGCCGCACTCAATCTTGGTCCTACTTTTTTGGCCTTAGACCTAATTCTAAACATAAATCATAATATTGTGGCCTAAAATCATAACCAAGTGTATACCCATTTGCCTTTGGCCCATGATCCATATAAATATAACCTCATCTTCTTTAAAAATTCTATCTCATCATCTAACTAATAAAACCAAATTCATTCATTGATACTAGTTAATATTGGTACTACATAGGGTAATAATTTTGACTCCATAGAGACATAACTGAAATCTATCCTACATATGGTGCAAAAATTAAGTAATGAGTTTTATAACATGTATAAGTACATGGGGAACATTGGTGGATAGAATACCAACTATATCTTTTAATTCTAGAGGTACAGTAGGAATTTCAAGTGGCTTAGAAACAATATAGAGTAGTATCCACCTAAAAAGATGCTAGAGATAAATATCATGAAAGCAACCCTTCCTAATTAGTGTTGAGTTAATAATATAAAACAAAATTTTGATCTAGAATACATGGAATTATGTATAGCCTTCAAGATTTTTTAGAAGGAAATGGATAGATAAGAAGGTTTTGAAAATCTAATAAAACCATATTTCTCTACTACTACAGGACATCCTGATACAATAACGGTCTTTGTGACCTATGACTTCCCATTCCTAGTGGAGGATGAGAATGAAACAAATGATAATACTAATGAGATCCATGCTTTATAATAGTTCTATAGGAATAATTATAATTTTAGGAACAAAAAACCTACGACTACTTCAACACCCCCAAATATTAATGTTAACACTCCTTTAGATCTTAATGCCAATAAAAATCTTCCCCTTCTAAAAAAGGATGATCAATTGTAGAGTGTAGATCCATATAAAATAAGAAGGTACAATATTGTTGAAAACATGAATAAGATCAAATCTAATATCAATCTCCATAAGTTAGCATAGATCACAAAATAGAGATAGTTTATACTTAAAACCTTGATTAGTAGGTCATCTATTGATAAATCAAAAGTAACACATGCAAATGTGGTTATTTATAAAGACAAGCCTGAGGTACCACCTTTTTTATTAACCATCATAATATTTAGAATGAACGTGCATACTTTTTTTGTTTACCTAGTTTCCTCTACCAATGTGATGCCTACATCTAGATGCAAAAAACTAAGTTTAATCCTAGACAAGTCAAAAATAGTGGTCTTATAGCTAGACCAGTATTTTGTCCCATGTGTTGGAGAATTGATAAATGTGTACATCTAGACTGCATATGCACCATGTGTATAATAATACATATATATTTTGGTCATTGAAATTATATAATCTTATGGATTACTATTGAGTCATGATTGATTAAAGACATTAAATGGGTACATTGATATAGATTTCTCACAGATGTGGCTACATTTTAAAAGAGTAACCAACTAAATATAAGTAGACATAAAATATAAGATGAATTAATAGATCATAAAGTACAAAATTAATAATGAAAATGTTAATTTTGTAGCCTTACATACAGGCGTGTACACTTTCACTACCAAGAAATAACCTTGTGAAAAATAATTTGAATGTCCTTCATAGCTATGGACTCTCCATTTTAATAGAGCTAGAGAAAAATAAGGTTCAAGCATTGGAATAGACTTGATCAATCTAGATAGGAATCAATATCTAGCTACCTACAAACTATAATTCCATTGTACCAATAACAAAGCTGAGTACAAAGCTCTAATCCTTAGACTATAGTTCATACTGAAGCATAATGTTAAGTAGTTATAGATAGTCAGCGATTTAAAAATAGTTATAACCAGATTAGAAAGAAATACTAATGTATACTCACATACTTGAATAAATGCAAACATTGAGCATGGGGCCTAATTGAATGCTTTGAGGCATTCAAAATTAGATCCATCCTGAAGGAGCAAAAATTATAGATTCATTAACAAATTTAATTGTCAGTATGACATCTCTCTAAGAATCCAAGATGTATAAATTCTTAATGGATCTATTTCCATGCCCCTTTGTCCCAGATAATGTGGATAACTTATAGGTATTTGAAGACAATCATTTTTTTTATAATTCATGAATAGTTATGGAACCATTGAATTGTAGATAATAGATGAAAATGATGTTGAACCCATGTATATTGAATATCTAAAAGAAGACAATGTCCTACAGCTGAAGGAGAACCACATCTCTCTAGGGATTTTATCCCTAGATTGAGCTTTCAATGTGGATCTACAAGCTTAGAAGCCAAAACAACTTAAGGTGACTAAGTTTGATTTTATCAAGGATAATTTAGGCATAGACCAACATCCCCAATATGTGAAAATTGGTTTGAGTTGCACTGAAACTGAGAAACAAAAATTGAAGGATATGTTGACCAAATACATAGACATAATTACCTAGACATATGAATATCTGGAGTACTTTAATCCTAGGGTCATCACATATTCCATCCCATTAAATCTAGAGAATAAGCCTTTTAGGTAGAGATAGAGGCTAGTAAACCCAATTCTATTACCTCTTATCCAAATAAAAGTATGAAAGTTATTGGATGATGAGATTATATTTCTAATTAGGAATTCTACTTGGGTATCCAACCTAGTACTAGGCAAGAAAAATAATGGGGAAATCAGACTTTATGTGGATTTTATAAATTAGAATTGATCATTAGAAAAGGAAAATTATCCTTTGCCCTCCCTAGACTAGGTAATTCAAATGGTTAGTGGATTTGAGATGATGTCCTTCTTAGATGTATTATCAAGATATAATAAGTATAAGACAAAATAAATACTACCTTCACCACTAAGTTGGAAACTTTTGCATATAAAATGATGCCTTTTGGCCTAATTAATGTAGGATCAACCTTCCAAAAAGCTATGGACTTTACCTTTTAGGGACTCATTGGTAAATACAACATCATTTATATGGATGATTTAATAATATATTCAAAATATAGAGATGATCATGCTGACCATTTGTAGAAAGTATTTGACAAGTGTAGAAGATATGGAGTATCACCTAATCTAAAGAAGAGCATTTTTGAAGTCATTGAAAGGAAAATATTAGGCAATGTCATCACTAAGGATGGGATCTCCATTGAATTAGAATAATTCCAATTAATTTTTAAGATAACACCTCCTAACAACAAGAAAGATTTAAATTATTTCTTTGGTAATATAAAATTTATAAGAAAATCCATTTCTAGATTTATAGAGATTGTCAAGCCACTATATGCCATGTTGAAATGAGATGCTAAAATAGAGTGGACAATAGAGGCTAATAATTTTTTTTAAGACATCAAAACTATCATTTCTCAATCCCTAGTTCTAATTATCTTGAACTTCAATAAGGATTTATAAATTTATTCATTTTCTTCAAAACACACTTAGTCATTGTACTCACATAAATGGTAGATGTTAATGAACATTCAATTTCCTTCATGCGTACCAATATGAAGGATGCAAAGTTGAAATACTCAATGATAAACAAATAGATATATGCACTAATCATATATGTGGAAAATTTAGGCATTATATTATGAGGAACAAGACATATGCCATCATCCTAGACCCATCTTTCAAGCTCACACTTGGCCAAAACAAATTGGGTGAATGAAGAGGTAAGTAGATGGAAAAATTATAGGAATTTGATCTTGAAATTAGACTAGCCAATATGGTGAGATGCTAGGGAATCATCCATCTCATGGTTGAGACTGGTCCATATATTTGTATTGAGAAAATAAATAAGACTCGTGTATTTAGTGATGAATGGTACACTCAAAGCATCCACTATTTACTCACACGAACATGTCCCATGAGTTAAAAATAGAGCAAAAATGAGCCCTTAGGCTCAAATTATCTCATTATATGATAAAGGAGACCTATACTAGAAGAACTATGAAGGCATCTAATTTAGGTATGTATTGAAGGAAAAATATTCAAACATCCTAGATAATATACACTATAATTTAGGTAGTGGGCATCCCTCAAGTAATGAAAAAACTCACAAAATATTGAGAATGGGATACTACTGGCCTATGATTTTTAAAGATGCACACAACCATGTCAAAACATGTCATGAATGTTAGGTGTTTGGGAAAAGAGAATTGAATGTTGTCATGACTTTACAACCAGTCATTAAAGGATGACCTTTTTCTTAATTGGGTCTAGACTCCATTAGGTTGATAAACCCAAACTCTTTAGTGGGGAACAAATTTATCCTAACAACCATTGAATATTGCACTGAACGGACAAAATATGTGGCCATGAAGAATTCCAAAGTGTTGAATGTCATCAAATTTTTGGAAGATAAAATATTAACCATGTTTGTCTCTCTAATATCTTTAATCTATGATAATGGTCCAACTTTAAAATCTACTAAATTTATAGAATTGACTTATAAAAACCAAATTACCATTAATTTCTCCTCAAACTGATACCTACAATGGAATGGAGTAGTTGAATCTACAAACAAGAATCTGATGGATGTCATCAAGAAGTTAGAACAATGTAAACCAAGAGAATGACACTACTACTAAAGTATACACTATGGGTAGATAGAACAAGAAACAAGTAATCCATCAAGGCTTCATATTTTCTGCTATAGTGTAGAAAACAACTAGTTTTATGCATCACTCTTAAAATAATAATGTACCAATTCATGTAGTAATACATGAGGGAATATGAAATAGTCCAATCCAAACTACTTAACATAGTTCAGATGGAATATGCAAGAACTGAAGCACTACATAACTTCAATAAACACCAAGACATTGTTTAGAGGTGGTTTTATAAGGGATCCAAAATCAAAGCCTTCAATATTTTAGACCTATTGATATTATGGGATAAGACAAACAAGAATAAAGGATAACATGACAAGTTCAATTCTTTATGGATTGGACCATATCAAATATTTGAGATACTAGATAACAATGCCTTCTAGTTTAAGGACCTTCAATGTAATGACCTTGATTTTCTAGTCAATTGATAGTTTTTGAAATATTATTTCATGGCTGATCTAACTAGGATGATTTTGAATGATTACAATTGGAGATGTATATGTAGGAATATAGTAAGTTTCCTATTTTATAGAATATATTTCCTAATTTCTAGGTTAATATTTATTATTTTCTAGATTAGTGCTTACATTTTTCTACATTTTCTTTGGGTAGATTTGTTTTTATGATTTCTAGATTATTTTTTTCTAAAATTGAAAAATAGTCCAACTGATTTCCTATGCTGAAGTTAAAAAAGACTTACCCAAAATGAGGGGATGATACAAAAGGAAGAATAATTGGTGTTCACAAGGATTTATTTTGATAGTGCTTGGATTTATAGGATTAAGGTATGTGTTATGACTAAACTAGGTTCTTCTTGGAATGAATGAGTTTGTTAAACCTTTGGTATTTACTCTAATGTACTCATGCAAATTTTAGAAAGACTTTCCATTTCTAAAGATCAACTATACTATCACATACTAAAACTTAGATGGGAGGTAATATATGCTGGGTGAATATTTTGTCAATTAGCTAACTGATGAGAAAAATAGGTCTTATCAACCACAGCAATGGAGATTGGTCGGCCAAATGTGTAGGTTTACTACATCAAAAAGGGACAAATCTCTCCTCTCATTAAGGGGAGGTTCCCTGTTAAATATGAGGGGTTATATACTATATCTATAAGCAAAAAATAACACTCAGGGGTAGAATAATGCCATCCATCTCTCTTTTTTAGAGATGATGTTAACAAATAGAGGAGAAAATATTGGTGAAAACACTGAAGGCACTTCTCTTCTTTCAAAAGTGATCTTGCAGAATAATCTCCTAAAATGATACAAGCTATAACAACACAAAGTCTAAAAGTAACTTGCTTCTCATTCAAAATAAAGAAATATGATGGACAATCTAAGCTCAAAGTCTCAGTAAAATTGCCTCTCAATTTTTGTACAGTTTCACTTCCATATTGGAAAAGTCTCCCTTGCATAAGATAAGATATTACAATACATGGCTGCCCCCAGAAAGGCTTGGTACTACTTTCCATGGAACGACCCATACTGCATTCAATGCATTGAATGCATTTTTAGTTCTGTCGAGTGACCATGCTTGGAAAAGTGCATTCCCTTGACTATGGTGTGCACATCCATCTTATATGTCTCCTCCTTAACATGAGTTGTCTAGTCCTTTTCTTGATGTCTACACAGCTGTCTATCTTACCTTTACTTCTTGGAAGAAAAATAGGCCGCATCCTTGATTTGGTGTGCTTAGGTGACCACTTGATCGACTATTTCACCTAATAGAAATAACTCCCTCATAGATATTTCTAATCTTTTTGAATTGTTCTCTCTTCCTTGTAGCAATTTGAGCTCTTGGGCTCTCTTTTTAGCTAGTTGCTTGGTTTATTTTTCAAGTTCCATGCCATATTCAAAAATCAATAGATAATCCATCACCTTAATTTTGACATTCACGGAGCTGTCAATGGTTGCTAGCTATTTGAACCATATTAAACCATGAACCTTTGAACCTATGAAAATTCATTGGTTCAATGGTTCAATGGTTCAAGTGATCTTTCTTAGCTTCCTGGTTCAATCAATACCTTTGTTCATTCATTTCTTTGCTTTATCTTTCTAAGTCCCTTTGAGGCCTTGAAAATCCTTCGCTTTGTGTCCTTGGAATGCCCCGAAGGGAAGGTGTCCCTTCGGGCTTTGAGAAAGGTCCTTTTTGTTGGTGCTGAGAGCCCCCTGCAAGGGCACATGCCCTTTGGGGTCCTTTAGGTGACCTTCGGGCTTTAATTCCTTTCAAGAAACCTTCGTCAATTCTTTTCCTTCAGACAAAATGTTCGAAGGAATTCCTTCAGACAAAATGTTTGAAGGAATTCCTTCAGATAGTTTGTCTGAAGGAAATCTTCCTTGGCTTATTCCATTGTCTTTCAGTTTTTTCCTTTTGGGATTTTCCTTCAGACAAAAGTCTGAAGGAATTCTTTCAAACTTTTGTCTAAAAGAATTCACCTTTGCCTTATCTACTTTTTTGAGGAAAATCTTCCCAAAGGAATTCTTACAGTTCCTTCACTTAGTAATTTCCTCAGAAAAAAAGTCTAAAGGAAATCTTCCCCTTTCGGCCTTCTCTTTATTCTTTAAACCAACGTTCCCTACCCTCTGCAAGGGCACCTACCTTTAGTTCATTACCCTCAACAAGGGCACCTATTCCTTCGTCTTTGGGGCAGTCCCTTGAACCAACTTTGGTTCAATGGTTTAATGGTTCAATCGGTTCAATCTCTTTATTTTGGCTAAGTCTTTTGATCACTTGAACCAACTGCACATTGAAATTATTGAACTATTGAACCTTTGAACCAAAATGGTTCAAGGTTTAATGATTCAAGCCTTCTTCTTTTCATTAAGTGTTTTGAAGCTATTGCACCTTGAAGCGACTGAACTTAATGAACTTTTGACAAAGCGCTTAACTCTTTAAGCTTGTCGATGACATTGAACCTTTGAACCCATTGAACCCGTCGAACCAAAATGGTTCAAGGTTCAATGGTTTGATGGTTCAATCCTTGCTTAGAAGCTTTCTGATGAACATTTTTGGTTGAACCAAGGCATTGAACCAAGGCGTTGAAATTGCCTAAGTTTTTGAAACTTGCTCTTTTGAGAAAATTTGCCTGTTGAAGCCTTTGAAACTATTGAACCTTGTTAATTTCAAGCCTACAGAGTCCATAGATTCAAGCCTACAGAGTCCATAGATTCAAGCTTGTAGAGTCTGTAGTAATCTAAAAAAGCTTAAATAATGGAGAATTTGAATACTCAAAACAAATTTTGAAAAGGGAAGAGAGGATTTTGGTTTGTTGAACCAAAATAGTTCATATGTTGTCCCAAAATGAGTGATAGATTTTGGGAACAATAGCTGGCTCTAGTTGGGGAACTTCCTTCAGTTGAAAACTTGGAACAATTGAGGGTAGTAGAAACTAGAATCTCCAGTGCCTTGAAGTAGGCTATTAGGATATGGAGTCATGCCACCCAAAAAGAAAAGTGCCAAAAAAAAATGAAAATGAACAACACAAAATAGAACTAAAGACTATACAAATATACATATGTGCAGGCAAACTTATCTAATACTTCAAGAATTGAAGTGCTTCAGATGCTACCCATTATAAGTCAGAGAAAAGGGCATGCCATCTTGATATCTCAATAAAACACTATTTTCACCATTGAGCTGATGAATAGTAAATGGGCCTCTCCAAAGGGAGTTGAATTTCCCATGCATTCCCTTTGGTTCTCTCCTTTTATCCCACAATAGGAGTTGATCTCCAATCTCAAAATCGCAATTTTTTGCTTTCTGGTCAAAGAGCTTCTTCACTAGAATTTGATGTGTAGCAATTCGGTCCACCACCATAGTTCACTACTCATCCAGTTCGGTCAAGCACATGATCCTCTTATCAATGGAGCTTTCATATGTCTGATCTTCAATTGCCTTAGCCAATTTCAATGCTAGCAATTCTAGAGTGATTGGTATTTCAGCATTAATACCATAAAGAAGTTGGAAAGGTGACATACCAATTACCCTCTTAGGTGTGATTCTATCTACCCATAAAGCATCAACCAATGCTTTATGCCATGTTCATTGGTTTTCATCCACTAGGTTCCTGATGATAGTCACCAAGTTCTTGTTGCTTGATTCAGCTTGGCCATTCCCTTGTGGAAAATAATTAGATGAGTGGGAGAGGGTAATCCCATAGCAAAAATAGAATTGCATAATCTCCTTGGAAGAGAAATAAGTTGCATTGTCTATGATGATCTTGGTTTGGACCCCAAACTTGGAAATGATGTTCTCCTTGAGGAAATTGCACACTACTTCTGAAGTGGCCTATTTAGTGGGAATAGCTTCCACCCATTTGGTGAAGTAATCTATGGTTGTGAGGACATAATCATCTCTAGCACTTGAAGATGGGTTTACAACTTTTGTCACCACTGGCTTAACAAGCAGAGCAACGAATTTGGGTCTTCCAATGAACTGTTGGCATAGTTCACATTTACGTACCCATTTGTATGCATCTTGAAAGAGAGTAGGCCAGTAATACCTAGCTCACAAAATCTTATGGGAAATTATAAGAGTAGAGAAATGGCCTCCATAGGCCAAATTGTGGAAGGACTTCAAAAGTTATTTCTGTTGCTCCTTATCCATACAGTGAAAAAACACTCCATCAAGGCTTCTCTTATATAGGCCATTGTCCCACAAGACAAAATTTGTAGCTTTTAATTTAACAATCCTCCTTTCTTTATGAGATAGGTGGACAGAACACTCATGATAGCTAAGGAAATGAGCAATATTAAAATACCACTCATTCATGGTGGAGACAAATAGGACTGTTGGTGTGTCTTCCACTTCTTCTTCTCCATGCTCTGTTCCTTCTGGTCTGTTGTCACCAATCAATTGGCATAGGCCCTTTCCATGCACCAGCTTCATTAGTTTGATGACTAGATCAAACTCCTATATTTTATAAATCTAATTCCCTCTTTTGGTTCCAAACTCCTACTGAGTTAATATGGATTTAACTGTGGGATTAGGAACCAAGGTAGTAGCGTGTGAATTCATGATGTAAAAGTGGAAATGTTTCACTGCCTTCACCACTATAAAAGCATGCTTCTCCATGTTTGAGTACTTTAACTAATGAGATTTGAGAGGAAAAATCATGAAATAAATAGGAGATTCCACACCTTCTTAGTTCTGTTGAACCAAAATTGCTGAAAGTGTGTGCTCAAAAACATAACTATACATTGTGAAATCCTTGTCATAGTCTGGACAAACTAGAATTGGGGCATGGGCAATAGTTGTCTTAATATCTCAGAATGCTAATTTGACTTCTTCAGTCTAGTTGAAATTTGCCTTTCCATTCATCATGTTTACAATATGGTGAGTCTTCTTAGGAAACTCAAGGATGAACCTTCGTAAGAAATTCACCTTTCCAAAGAAAGAGCGAACTACAGTCTTACCTATGGGCAAAGTAAGCTCTTGGATAGACTTGACTCTGTCTGAGTCAATATTTATGCCTTCTTGAGACACAATGTGTCTGAAGAGTTTCCTCTCTATCACTCCAAAAATAGACTTCTTGGGATTTAAATAAATGCCATTTTAGCGACAGTGTTCCAGCACTTGTTACAAGTGACGCACATGGTCTAGGTGATGCTTAGAAAAGACTGTTAAATAATCCAAGTACACTATAATGAACTTAACCATTTCATCTTTGAAATCAAGGTCCATTACTCTTTGAAAAGTGGCACCAACATTTATCAGGCCAAATGGCATTCTACGATAAGCAAAGGTGCCCCAAGGTGTGGTGAAGGCAGTCTTGTGTTGGTCTGCTTCACCACCTTCAACTTGATTGTATCTTTTAAGGACTTGATCCATAGTTATCTTTTAAGGATGACTATGAATCTTTTAAGGACTTGATCCATAGTGCCAATCATGGATCAAGTCCTTCAAATAGTGACTAGTTCAGAAATGTTATCAATGCTAGATGACTTCTCAAATAGTGACTAGTTCAGAAATGTTATCAATGCTAGAAATGTTATCAATGCTAGAGGACTTGATCCATAGTTAGTCCTTAAAAGATAACTATGGATCTTGAAATCTACACAAAGGTGAATTTATCCATTCTTCTTCCTCACAAGGACTATGTTTGCAATCCATGTGGAATGATGGATTGGGAAAATTATCCTAGTATTTAGCATTTTCTATATTTCAAACAAAATAGTACCTGATATCTTTAGATTGTACTGTCTAGATTTTTGCTTATAAGGCACTGAATCACTTAAGAGAGGAATGTCATGGAAAATTTATTCATGCCTGAGTGACTTCAAATCATCATAAGAGTACACTAAGACATCCATATACTGGTGAAATAGAGTAGTGAACTTGAACATCTCAGGAGTGCAACATTTTCCAATGTTCACCATCTTGGGATCTTCCTCGGTACCCAGATTTACTTGATCAAACTCCTGGGATGAGCTTGAATTTGTCTATTGTTTTTTGGTGAATCTATCATGCTTTTCAAATAGCTTCTCAAGGGAAACTAGGCCTTTTGGGATTTTATTCTCTTTAAGTTCTAGAAATTCTTCACCTACGTCTGAACTTGATTCAGGAACTGGTTCAAGCTTTTGAGGCTCACTGCCTTTGTAACGAAGCTATTCAAAGCTATCTTTTTGCTCTAAGAAATCAATGATTTGGTTGTCATTATTAAACACCTACCAATGATTGGCATTATCAGGCACACTTGGTCAAAAGACTAGTTCAATAGTCTACCTATCTCCTTTGAAGTCTAGGTGAGAAATCAAGAGAGTTGCTAAAATCACCAATGCATCAGCTCTGTCATTGAATTCCCTAGGTATGGCAGAGATGCTAAAAGCATCAAAGCTTTCAATTTGATCCTAGATTAGATTAAAGTAATGGCACAATCTCTCATTTTTGATTTGATATAGGTTTCTCACCTGACAAACCACCAGTTTAGCATCTCCTTTGGCATGAAGGAGCTTGATGCCTTTGTCTTGAGCAACCTTTATTCCAAGCAATAGAGATTCATACTCAGTTGTGTTGTTGGTGTTGCTGAGCTATAACTTGTATGATGAAAGAAAGATATCTCCTTGAGTAGATATCAACATAATCCTAGCTCCTAAACTAGTAGAGGAGCCACTGCCATTGAATTCTAGAATCCATACCTCATCAAACACTGATTCTTCTTTGGATTCTTCTTCATTTGGAGCAGAGGATTCCTTTACACTTGTACTACATTCTACCATCCTTTCTACTATTCCATCTGAACCAATTTTTAGACTGTTAATTTTAAAAGTTTGATCAGCTGAAACATGAACCTCTTCTATGGTCAAGAAATAATTACCCATGTTTGAAGACTCAAACAAAATTTGAGCTTCAGGTAATGATGTTTGAGTAACCACGTATTTTGCTTCCTTCTCAGGGAGTAGCCTCTTCATGACACCTTTAATAGGGATCCTTGCCTCAGATAGGTCCATGCTTAATTCACCACCAACATCCTTACAAAAAATTTGGCCAAGAAAGATGCCATATGATGCTGGGAAGTCAGCCACCAAGACAATCATCTTGATTCTTTTGTTTGAAAACGCTACAAATGCAAATTGGGCATCCTTAATTTGTCCCAGTAGTGGTACTTGTTTATTCTCCATGGAGAAACATCTCCCAAATGTCTTGGTCAATGTGAGACCAAGAGATTCTGCCACTTTGGCAGGCATGACATTATATGAAGCTTTAGAATCAATGATGCAATTATTCAATTGATGTCCATTTATCAGCAGGGAGACATAGAAAGGTTTGGTCCTCTCAAGATTAGCAGGAGGAGTAATGACAAGATGGTTTAAGATGGACATGTTCCTTGGGGGATCATGAGTTACCTTCTTAGCATCTTGTCTTGCAGGGATGGTTTGGTTCTTTACACATTGAACCAACTTGTCTAATTGCTCAGGATTGGACTATAAAAATTTAAATTCAGACATTTGAATTTTGGTTTTCTTTATATGGTCAATTATATCAAATGTTTGAAATGAACTAAGAATAGAGGATGGGAGTTCATCCTTTTTATTTTTGGGAGGGGGAGGACTAGTCTATGAATTTGATGTAGAAGGTGTAGGGATGTTTGATGTACTTACCTTTCTCACAATCGCTGGGTCCTTTGGCTGGAAAGGCAGAGTGGTTCCCCGCTTAGCAATTAAAATTGCTAGTTGAGGTCGCTCATCTGTCTTCTCTTTATTAGCTTGTTAGGATGACTAATTTTTGGATTAGGTGAACACAATATATGATACCTTATCTGCTTTACTTTCACTTCTAGGTTCATCCTAGTAATTCAAGAAACCAATGTTGGAGTCGCAAGCTAATTCTTCTTCTCCCTCTGTGAAGAGATTAGCATCATCTTCTAGGTTCAATTTAGGCTAGAAGGAAAAATTTGATTCTACTTCAAAATATCCAACTATTGAATTGGGCAGAGGTGCTTCAATGGAAAGTATATTCCTCTAAGGGGGAGGAAGGTGATTTGCTTGCCCTTGATTCTTGGCAACATTGCCTTGGTAAGACTGATTGGGGAATGTCCTCCTTGGTACATCTCTATATGAGGGAGCATATGACATCCCCTGTGCCATTTGTTTTCTAAGAGCTAGCAATTCATTTGCTAGATTCTACACCATTAGATCAGTGGTGGCTGTAGGTGGGTATTCTGAAGATGAAGAGGATTTACCTTTTTTAGGGTCTCTCCTTATCTTTCCTACCAAGATAAGGTCATCTTCCACCTCAGTAGCCAAGTCCTGAGCAGTAGCAAGGTCTATGTGGCCAGCACGTCTTAGAAAAAAACTCACTTCAGGCAACTATGAGTTGATGAAGAAGCATTTGAGGTTTTTAGGTGTTGGCTGAGCAATGGTAGGAATCTAGTTCTTCAAATTGTCAAACTTGGCTATGAAATCTCTCACAGGCTCATGAGGCTCCTTCTTCATCTATGTGAGCTAGGCTAACAAGGCATGTGCATCTTATATAGGCTTGAACCTAGCTTCAAATTTAGCTTTGAGAGCGTCCCATTTAGTCATTGATCGAGACTGTATATGGTAGAACCAGTCTGTAGCAATGCCTTGTAGTGTTTCTACAAACAGCCTGACTGCTATATCTTCATAATCCACACCTATCATGCCACAGGCTATGCTAAAGGCTACAATATGTTCATCATGATGAACTTTCCCATAACTAAAGAATTTTGGGAAATTCTTCTTTGAATTGTGTGGTAGCTCATGAAGAGGTGGAGTAAGATTGAGTAGACCAAAAGAGTTACCCTAAGGGCCTTGAGTTGCCATGATTGGATTATGAAAAAGGAGGATAACAAATCTGGGTGGAGTATGTATAGGCAAAGTTCTAGTAATAGTATAAAATTAAGCTTTGCCTTGTTTTGGTGACCTAGTATGGGTAGGAGGAACACTCCTGAATCATTGAACTTGAAGTTAGGGAGGGAACAAATTGAAATTACCCTGCTGCACCAACTCAAAAATAAGGTCCACAACACCTTGGGCTCTCTAGCTTCTTGTATAGCATGAGTTGCCAGATTATATAATGGATATGGATAAGGATAAAATGATAATGGGTAAGACATAGAATAGAGTCATCAGAGTCTAAAATGGATAAGGGTAGGAACTGCTTCAATCTAAAACTTGAGGCTTCAGACTGCATGTTAGAATCCCCTACAAAATTGCCAAAAAACTGTTGGGTGAATATTTTGTCAATTAGCTAACTGATGAGCAAAATAGGTCTTATCAACCATAGCAAGGGAGATTGGTCAGCCAAATGTGTAGGTTTACTACATCAAAAGGGGACAAATCTCTCCTCTCATCAAGGGGAGGTTCCTTGTTAAATATGAGGGGCTATATACTATATCTATAAGCACAAAATAAAACTTAGGGGTAGAATAATGCCATCCATCTCTCTTTTTTTAGAGATGATGTTAAAAAACAAAGAAGAAAATCTTGGTGAAAACACTGAAGGCACTTCTCTTCTTTTAGAAGTGATCTTGCAGGAAATAATAGGAGTTCTTTTAGGTAGTGACAAGAAACTGGTAACAAAGTGTAGTAACCAGTAGAATGAATTGTAACACAAAGTCTACACCTCAACTTCCCAAAGAGTGAAAAACAAAGGATAATGGGGGCACAAAGTCATCCCAAGATCATTCACATAGAAATAGAAAATAGATAAAAAAAACTAAAGGCAATTGCAGATAGCATAAAGTCTTTCTCATAGTTGGCTTTAGGACACCTTCCTGATTACTTCCACTAGTTCTACTTATTTCATTAACTAGACAAGAACACATTCAGAAGATAGACATAAGAACAATCTCCTAAAATGATACAAGCTATAACAACACAAAGTCTGAAAGTAACTTGCTTCTCATTCAAAATAAATAAATATGATGGACAATCTGAGCTCAAAGTCTCAGTAAAATTGCCTCTCAATTTTGGAAAAGTTTCACTTCCATGTTGGAAAAGTCTCCCTTGCATAAGATAAGAGATTACAATATATGGCTGCCCCTAGAAAGGCTTGGCACTGCTTTCCATGGAATGACCCATACTGCATTTAATGCATTGAATGCATTTTTAGTTCTGTCAAGTGACCATGTTTGGAATAGTGCATTCCCTTGACTATGGCATACCTATCCATCTTACATGTCTCCTCCTTAGCATGAGTTATCTAGTCCTTTTCTTGATGTCTACTTAGCTATCCATCTTGCCTTTACTTCTTGGAATAAAAATAGGCCACATCCTTGATTTGGTGTGCTCAGATGACCACTTGATTGACTGTTTCACCTACTGTAAATAACTCCCTCACAAATATTTCTAATATTTTTATATTTTTCTTTCTTCCTTATAGAAATTTGAGCTCTTGAGCTCTCTTTTCATCTGGTCACTTGGTTTATTTTTCAAGTTCTGTGCCATATTCAAAAATCAATAGATAATCCATCACCTTAATTTTGACGTTTGTAGAGCCGTCAATGGTTGTTGGCTATTTGCACCATATTTAACCATGAACCTTTGAACCTATGAAAATTCATTGGTTCAATGGTTCAACAGTTCAAGTGTTTTTTTTCAGCTTCCTGGTTCAATTTATACCTTTGTTCATTTGTTTCTTTGCTTTATCTTTTTAAGTCCCTTTAAGGCCTTGAAAATCCTTCACTTTGTGTCCTTGGAATGCCCTAAAGGGAAGGTGTCCCTTTGGGATTTGAGAAATGTCCTTTTTGTTGGTGCTAAGAGCCCCCTGCAAGGGTACATACCCTTTGGGTTCCTTTAGGCGGCCTTCGGGCTTTAATTCCTTCGAGCGGCCTTCGTCGGTTCTTTTCCTTTGGACAAAATGTCTGAAGGGATTCTTTTGGACAATTTGTCTAAAGGAAATCTTCTTTGGCTTCTTCCATTTTCTTTTGAGTTTTTCCTTTCAGGCTTTTCCTTTAGACAAAAGTCTGAAGGAATTCTTTCAGAATTTTGTCTGAAAAAATTTGCCTTTGCCTTATCTACTTTTCCAAGGAAAATCTTCCTGAAGGAATTCTTACAGTTCCTTCACTTAGTAATTTCCTCAGATAAAAAGTCTAAAGGAAATCTTCCCCTTTTGGCCTTCTATTTGTTCTTTGAACCAATGTTCCCTACCCTCCACAAGGGCACCTGCCTTTAGTTCATTGCCCTCTGTAAGGGCACCTGTTCCTTCATCTTTGGGGCAGTCCCTTGAACCAACCATTTAAACCGACTGATTGAACCAACTTTGGTTCAACGGTTCAATGGTTCAATCAGTTCAATCTCTTTGTTTTGTCTAAGTATTTTGACCACTTGAACCAACCACGTGTTGAACATGTTGAACCATTGAACTCATTGAACCTTTGAACCAAAATGGTTCAAGGTTCAACAGTTCAATGGTTCAAGCCTTCTTTTTGCTAAGTGTTTTGAAGTCGTTGAACCTTGAAGTGGTTGAACTTAATGAAATCTTGAAAAAATGCTTAACTCTTTAAGCTTACCAACGACATTGAACCTATTAAACTCTTCAAACCAAAATGGTTGAAGGTTCAATGGTTCAATGGTTTAATCCTTGCTTAGAAGCTTGCTGATGAAATTTTTTGGTTGAACCAAGGCATTGAACTAAGGCATTGAAATTGTCTAAGTGTTGGAAACTTGGTCTTTTTGAGAAAATTTTCTTGTTGAAGCCTTTGAAACTATTGAACCTTGCTAATTTCAATCCTATAGAGTCCATAGATTCAAGCCTGCAGAGTCCATAGATTCAAGCTTGCAGAGTCTGTAGTAATCTGAAAAAGCTTGAATAATGGAGGATTTGAATACTCAAAACAAATTTTGAAAAGGGAAGAGAGGATTTTTGTCTATTGAACCAAAATAGTTCATATGTTGTCCCAAAATGAGTGATAGATTTTGGGAACAACAATATACATAGAAATAGATGCATACTGAAAGGGATGTATTGATTAAAATATTTTTTCTTATACATAAACCCAACCAATGGTGGTTACCAATACTTCTTCTATTTGTGTTTCAAAAAAATATGAAAAATGATAGATGAGTGGAATTAGAGGTATATTTGTCAAGGTTATGGATATCTAGCTGGTAGTAGATAAATGCCCATACTTCACTTACTATTTGGTTATAAAATCTGAAGTCAAAACGAAACCTACAATGTTGATCCAAGCCTTTTTCAAAACTCTCATAATGAGGGGGAAAATAATTTAAAAAAATCACACATAGATCCAAGAAATTTAAATGGTTATTATGTTTCATGGGGAAGTAGGATTATTTTTTAGGGATTAATTTACTTATTCTTTTCTTGTTAGAGTTGGAATTCTATTATGATGCATTACTAAGACTATGTTCTTAAATACACATACATATTTCCCCACTAAATCACCATTTTTTGTGCCTTAACATACCCACATCCATTTTTATGAAATCAAATAAGGACCCATGATTATTTTAATATATTTATTTAAGGTCCTATAAGCCTTATAAATCCATTATATTAATTATAATATGAAAAATTCTAATCTTGTCATCAAAATATACATTTACAGAAGTTCAAATTATGAAAATCAAATCTTGGACATTGATTTTGATTTATTTTAAACCTTGGGTTTTCATAATTCTTTTTGATAATTGACTTAATGATTTTCATGGACTAATGAAACTAAAGTGTCATGTCTTAGTGTTTCTTTGATTTTAATATGATCACACAACTGTTGAAAAAGACTTACAAATTATTTACATTTAGGACCTAACTTTATTACCTACAATCAATACAAACATCAAGATTAGATTACCCAAATCCCTTTATCCTTTACAAAAGATTCTAAGTGTCCAAAAATTTTAATCTTTAAGAAATTGATAGATGGCACTACCCTATTATTCAGAACTGATTATAGTTTGACAAAAATTTGGTACTATATCGATAGCTAAATCACCATAAGACATCTACATGGTAAAGCCATATTTAACTGGAATAAATTTTACTTCAAATAAAATTCTAAGTCTCCAAACTTTCGAAGCCCTAAGAACACACCATATGGTGTAATTTTGTTAACCCAAAACTATGGAAGTTCAAATAAAGATTAATCATCTAATAATATCAAGGTTATGTAGTTATGAGAGATTGACAAGTGGAATAATTCCATTAACCTAGAACCCATAAGTTTTAAACAAAGTTTAATGGCCTTAAGGACCCATAGTCTAATGGCCATGATGTTCTAATCTTTAAATGTTTGATAGTTGGCACAATTTCATTATCTTGGGACCATGAAAGTTTAATACCAAGTTAATAGCTTAATATTTTTGTGGCTTCAATGCCTTGAGTCTTTATAGTACTAATATCAAGCCATGTGGAAAGATTATGCTACCCAAATCCTTCCCAGGGACTACATAGTTTAAAAGTTCAAATAATCAAGGTCTTGAGCCTCTAAGTTCCCATAATCTTGAGATCGCTCCATGTGGCTCAATTCTGTTAACTCATGGCCATGGAGTATATAAAAAATGATTATAAATCTAAAGACCTGGGTAAGTAAAAAGTAGATAATTGTCATGATCTAGGGGATACATGACCAAAGTATAAATAAAGGAGCTCGACATCAAAGTAAGAACCTATAAGTAATAAATTGACACTTATCTCAAATAAGTGATTAGACATAAAATTTAACAAAAAAATTACATATGGAAAACACAAACATGCCAAAGATGATTGGTGCATTTAAATTTAAAATAGGAACAAAATAAAAAAAATATATTTGCATTGAAGTTGCATGAAATATACATTCAAGATATAAACTTTGGGCAATATGTACAAAATCTAAAGAAAGGAATGTCACTTTGCCATTAATCTGCTTATGAACATTCTAATTTCAAGCTCTCTAATGACCAAAATCCTTAGTTTTCTTAGCAAAATTATGAAGAGATTTTAAATAGTTTTAAAAAATAATTACATAGTTCAAATTATTGAAATGGCTTCTTCAAAATCACCACACATCTAGGTTCCTTCTATTTATTACATCATTGGACACATTGAGTATACTGACATAATATTTTACAAGAGTTCCCTGGATTTTAAGTTCATGTATTATTTGTCCCTTTGGAATGAAGAAGAGTCTATAGCACTATACTCTTCATGAGATCAAAAATAGTGCATTGATGACCTGTTACCAATCAATACCATGAGATTTCATCAAACAACAGTGAAACTAGAGGTAATGCCTTGTAACAATTTACTTTGTGATTTTTTTTCAATAGTACTTGTTTTGGGGACTATTTATACCTCAAAAAAGAGAACATAATTGCATAGATATATAGAAATGCATTTGAGAGGTACATTAGGATCCTAACACTTGAAGTTTCTTATAACCAAGTCTTGGCTAATGTATGGCTTGAGCATAACATTGTACAAGGAAATTTAAAATAGTGGTTGGTGAAATTACAAATATTGAACCCCAATAGAGCCATTTTTTATAATAAAATCATCAAATTCAGGCCTAAAATTAGAATATCCATGTCCCTTTTGAATATATTATATGGATTTGCTAACATTACTTATGTATAGGTAGAATGGGTCACACTGCTAGACATTCTCCTAACTTCTAATAAAATTTTATCCCTATGATAAATAATTAATGTTAGAATTAAGGCCCAAATGTAAAAACATGAACAAAGGCCATCTAATGGAAACTTTACAAGATGCCAAACATATTATATTTAGTACTTGGGATAGTCCATAGAGCACATGGATAATTATGGTAGCCATTAGCAGAATATGTTGATAATAAAATATGTGAGGACTATTCTTTTATGTTTGTCTATAGATACAAGAATGAAATAAAAAAGTCTTATGAATAAATCTATCCCCAAGTTTATCAAGTCATCCATGGCACTTAGATACCTAGAATATCTAAGAATCTAAGAAGCATAGGTAAAATGGGGGATTACTAGTACTGTCTAGATTGTACTATAATCTAAATTGTAGGAACAAGGGCACCCATATATTTTTACCACACCATATTCTAGACAAGGTTGAAAATAAAGAGGTGGAACACCAACTATACAATAGTATATATGAATAACTTGGCCTCAAATATTAGGCCTATTACTATAAAACCCCTTTGTGCATTGGATAAATTCAATTTATGGTGAGGGTGTACTTTAACCAAGTAGGTAAAATTAAATACCAATACAATCTAAAGGAGGACCAATTAAGGGATTGTAACCCTAAATGAAAATTTAGAAACTATCATAAATCCCTTAAGGAGAATAAGGAATGACCATTACATATGGTCACCAAGACTATAAACATAATGATATATCTATGAATGCATCAAATGACTCAAAAGTATGGACATGTATGAAGAACAATCAAATGTCCATGATAGTTACCTAGGTCATTTAATATAATCCATACATTACAAAATAATAAGAAAATGAAATGGTGAGGTGGTTAGAATAAACTTGGATCTATTAGTGGCCTCCAATAAAGCCTTAAAAATTTGTAAGACAAGGCCAACCTCCCTCACCTATAGGAGAAGAAATTAATCTACAAAAGGGAGTATAAAAATCAAAGGGATGAAAATATACAAATCATAAAGGAAATAATTAGAGGTCTCCCTAGTCCCCATATGGTCTTGACACATCTAGTTGCTACCACCAGTTTGGACACAACTACTATAGTTGAGAGGACTTCACCTCCTCAAGATAGGCAAAAGAGCACATTTTTTGTGACACATCTCCCTCCACTTATAACAATTACATAAGTTATTCTCAAAAAAATTATGCAATCTTCCTTTTGATATCTCATATTTATTCTTTTATCCCTTCAAGCATCTTATCTAGGTCCATATCCATCCATTTTTACCTCCACTATTATTGTTCCACTCTCCATTCCTTCACCACCACTTGTAGTGGTAGTCCCTACTACTATAGTAACTTCATTGGTTTCGTCATCCCCTTCACATAAAATTTCCATAAAAATCACCTACCAAAGGAATTATAGATTCCTCTCTACCTCCTTCAAAGCCTAAAAATTAGAAGAAATAACATCATCAGGTCTTGTTGCTCTAAAAGGATCCCTTTAAGAGAAAGTAGAGGAAGATGAATAAGTAAATGTAATATCATTAGTGGACTATCCTAAAGATGAGGAGGAAGGAAATGTAAAAATAATGATGGTACAAAAACTAAGTTTAAATGAGGAGAGATCCATATTAAAAGTAGATGAGGAAGCAAAATTAGAAAAGGCTAAAGCTATGAGCCTAAGAAGTTTTTAAGAAGAAGAAATTTTAATTGAAGCATTAATCCAACATATCCTCAGTAAAGAGGAAAAAAAAACATTAATAAGGTAGTTTATTTACTTGATTATTTTTTTACTACTATAAATAATTTAGCTACATATTTGCTTCTAAATATTCTAAGGCCACCATTGTCTAGTTCAGGTGATTCTTTTATTATTTCAACATCCACAATAATAATGACCCCATAGAAAGGAGTCTATTTTGAGAATTTATTTTCAATTTATATTATTTATCCTAAAGGGCCACTAGTCCCCCTTAATATTTAAATTAATTAGAGCTACCCTTTCCATAATCTACACATACATAGTCAGCCACCATGACAGTTATGAAAACTTCATGCTTGACTAAGCATGTGGCTGAAGTCACCCCATAGAGTGAAGCCTCATCATGGTAGAGATTTGTTTATCCATCCCTCTAATTCCCAATTGAAATAATTTCTTCATTAACACCTCCATTAATAACTCCCCTTTAAATGATCATTAAAACCTTTACCTCTAAAGACTCAAATCCACTAGAATAATAAGGGAGCTTATTGTTCCTCAATGGGTTAAAAATATGCAAGGTTGAAGGGATAAGAGACATATTTTGGTTATACAAAATTACCTATATTATCCAATAATTTTAATAGGTAGAGTGGCACCATTTATAGGGTGAAGAAGAGGAAGACGATGAACATAAATACAAGGGATGAGATAGAGTTTGAACAAAGGGAAAACCTATTTCCCTTGTCCAAAAAGGCCAAAATGAATCCAAATGATCTAATAGAGTATACATAGGATTTTTATTATTTTGTGGATTCAACTAGAGAATTTATGAATAAAATGTACAAATAAGGAGACATAATAAAAATTATTGCAAAGATAGATTATTCATGTCCCTTAGGAAATTGTAGATAGTGTACAAAATGTAGCTACCAGGATGTCCAATATTTTGAATAGCATTTGAGTCTATAGAGGATAAATACAATTTGATAGAATAAATTTCATTAAAATTTGACACCAAATAAAATAATATGATAAATAAATTACTTTTTTGGTTCAATATTCAATAAGTAGTGGATTCAATCATCTGAACATGATGTCTAGCCAAGATTTTGTATGGGCCCTAAGTTATGTAATCACAAAAAGGGATGGTGCCCTTAGGTGGAATACATAAATGAAGGATTTGATGGGATATTTTAGAATCCATGATAATGAGGCATTAGAAAATTTGAAATATATGAGGGTCACTGATGTGATAACCTCTACTAGATAATTATTTACAAGACCAATTTTGAGACACTCCTTAAAGCAACTATTAATATATTTAAGGAGGAAGTTAAGGGAACTATATAAAAATAATGATGATATATTGTTGTTGATCAATTTTTCTAAATATATTGTGGAAAAATTTGAAGCCCTTTGAGCTGAATTAAAGAGCTTGAAGGTAGAACACACAAGGTTTATGGTTGAAGCCATAAAAATATTCAAGCCTACCTTGCTCAATTTTGATATTATTAATAAGGAGTTTGAGACAACACACAATATTTGAAAAACTCATAGCCATAGAGGGAGCATTAGGGTTATCACCAAGTATGCACGCAATTAAAAGTTATTCCATGTCATCACAAATCCCTAATTTTATAGATATGCAGTCATACATATTCCAAAAAAATCAATTTTGATTCCCCAATGTCTATTTATATTTATATAGTTGTCACTCAACCATTTTCATCTACTAGTAGTGCCACATCAACACCACTCTAAATATGGATATGTATTTTCATGTTTCAGTTAAGTTAGAACTTACGGATCCTAATTTATTTGACATATGTATTTTATTTTAGACAAGGAATTCTATTTTGTGTAAACACTTTTGTACATGCATGCTCTTCATCATTTTGACACAGTCTTATTATTAGAGATGTAAATTTAGACTTCACTTGAAGGATAAGGCATTCCATCCCCAATCATGTATATATATATATATATATATATATATATATATATATATATATATATATATATATATATATATATTTGTATCCTCCCTATCACAAAGGGAGGAGAATTTTGGCTATTAAGATTAATAGGAAATTCCACAAATTTTTATACAATTGGTATTTATGTATAAATCTTATTCTTCTCCAAACTTGTGAATCTTGTAAGAAGTTTTGTCATTATAGTATCTTATTCTCTTATTTATCCATAAGTATTCTCTTAAATAGAGTTATTCATATTTTTTTGTTGATAATTTGAATTCCTTTTGTGTATTAATCATAATCTCCCTTTGTATATGTATAATTCCAATCTCACATCTTAAACAATCCTTGATTATATACACTAAATTTTATTATATTCTTGTTTCCTTGGACCCTTAATTATGTTTTATTGTTGGTGTTTTTACAATATATTTCAATATACATTGGTTCCTAATTGCTTTTACAACACCTAGTATAAGATCATGGATTATAAAGGTTTCATCTTGTTAGGTCCACATACCTTCTTTTCTACCCTACCTTTCTATATATATATATATATATATTTGGTTATACCCACCTTATGTTAGATGCATCACCCATACACCCATATCAATTATATCTATATTTACATCCATAACTAAACCATTTATGGTAGATGACTACTCAACTCACAACTATTCCACCAATAGATTGTTTATAAAACCCAATACCCTTCAACTCAAGCCTTGGAGTGAATTTTTTCATTGATTCTAAAACATTAGAGGTTATCTCATAAGGTTCCATAGTGTGCATAAAATCCACATCAACAAATGTCTTGGTGAGGAGGGGGGATGCTTGGGCATCTAGGAACATATATCCCTAAAACATATACCTCTATATCCACTCAAGGACTTACTCTATTTCTATCCAAGTGTCCATAGTCATGATGGAGTTTTTTATGAGTATTTGTGTATATTTTATAAATCTAAATTAATCATTATTATTCTAGTATCTATCCTACTATATTTTAAAACCCAAATTAGGGTAAAACATATTAGTGAACCTTTACACTAGCTGAAATATGTCAAATCCTATATCTCAATTAGGGTTCATCGTTCTAGGGTTTTAGATTTCATCCTTAGAGTTTACATTTCTAAAACCAAATGAATTTTCCACTTCCAAAATCAAATAAAATTTTATGAGTATTTTTGTATATTATACAAATTTTAATTAATAATTATTCTTCTAATTTTTATCCTATAACATTTATAAAACAAAATTAGGATAAAACATATTAGTGAACCCTTACATTGGTTTAATTGTGTAAATACCTAGTTCTCAATTAGGGTTTCATCCTTCTAAGATTTTATATGCCATAGGTTTTATATTTAAAAAGCACTAGTATCTCTATGTTTTCTTATGTATTTGGATTATACCTTGTTTATACCTCAATAACTTGTTTAAGGCCTAAAATTTTTAAAATGGAGAACCAATTAGAAATCCCTAGTAGTTCTCGATGTCATGTGTATTTATTATTATCTAATAATTACATCCCTTATGATTATTATAGTTAATGGATTATTATCCAAACATGTGTGATTAATGATACAAGTTATGCATATGAGAGATATAATTTTCATTATTATTATTATTATTATTATTATTATTATTATTATTATTATTATTATTATGATTATGGGTATATTATAGTTATTTTAATCAATAGGATTGGTACAATAGTGAAGACTATAGTGAAGAATAAAATGAGATCACTAATTATAAATTAGAATAGCCTACTTCCCATACTTCTTTGCATTCTTCTATAAATCACATGCTAGGAAAATAAGAATAAAAATGAATATCATCATGTTCCTAACATGTCACATGGGATAAAATATGAGGAAGTTAAATTTAGTACACCTAGTTTATCTTTAAAATTTTCCTCTAGACTTAATCTCATTAATTGGTATAAAATACAAAGGCATAATCCCTACATATAAATGATAAAATAATGTGAAATTTATTATCTCTATAAATGGAAAAATAATTTTAAATTTCTTCTCTCTCTAAAAATGGAAAAATAATTTGAAATCCATTCTCTCTATAGAAATGACAAGAGAATGTAAAACTTCCATTGTGTCTCTATAAATGGAAAAATAATATAAAATTACTTATCTCTACATATAAATGGAATAATAATGTGAAAGCCCTTATATCTCTCTAAAAATGTAAATGATACAAACACACATGATGATTCTTTCTCCTCTATTAGAATAAAATCTAAAGATATCTCCTTGCATGAGCCTTCCATTTAAAAAAATGTGATGAACCTCCATGTAATGGTAATGTAATTATATGCAATGATAAATCTTTAAAAATTTAAATTGTATAATATAATGTTAAATTTAATCAATATTACTCTTCTCAAATTAAGTAAAGTATAAAATTTGTATGCCTATATATTCTTCACCTGATCATAATAGTGTGCATATAGAAACTTACAATAATGAGATTAAACTATTGTAAAAAACTTCTTAAGGATATTAACATTTATTTAAAATAAATAATCTCTTTAATGCATGTTTTGAGTGCCTTGAAACATAAAATACTCTATTTAACCTTATAAATCAAATCACATCATGATTGGGTTGACTATAATGTTATTTGTGGAAACCAAATTATGTGTAATATTATAAATTCAAAATTTCCTCACAACTTCTTCATACCTACTTTTAATATGTTTGATGGAGCTAGTGATCCTTATATACATCTCAAAGACTTTAAAACTTATATGGAAAAATATAATAGTAGTTGAATTTTACTAAAAGTGTTTCTAAAAATTTTAATTTAAAATTCTCTGGATTGATTTCACTCTTGATCTAGTGGGTCTTTACACTCCTATATTGAGTTAGAGAGACATTTTTAATGTGATATAATTATAATAAGGTAATAAGGGTTACATATCAACATTTATATTCTCTTTATAAATCAAATTTAGAGCTAGTTCATGATTATATTTTATGTTTTAGGACTTGTATGCACTAATTAATATGTCAACCAACAAATTTGGAAACATAATATATATTTTGTAAGGACCTCATCTATCCTCTCAAATAAAATTTTATGTATTTTAGTTTTGAATCATTTAAATCTCTTTGATAGAATAATATTTCACTAGAATAAGAATTGGTACTTAATCCAAATCCCAAGAAATCACATGAAGACTAGATTACCATAGAATGAAGCCAAATAAACTATTGCACTTCATAAGGAAAATGTCATGATTAAATAAAATTAGGTTAAGTTCCTAAATAAACAAAAATCATCATATTATAAAGTATCACCTAAATAAAACCTACTTTGAATAAGAAACAACCACTCAAATTTGATAGTTTCAAAGATCAACCACATGATATTATACATACATTATGGATAAGAATTTAATCAATTTACCTCATAAATATTATAACCATAATCATTATCTTGATAAATCATAATGAAAACCATTTTAAATTTATCATGGTAATAATGGACATCAAGATAATGATTATTATGCATTGTGATAAAAGACTACATAACTTATAGATATGTGGGTTATTACATTTAGAGAATTTGATACTCCATTGACAAGGTTCTCTTATCCATATTATTCTACTACTCATTTGATATATAATAAGACATCCTAAGGTTTTCATAAAAAATAACCAATGATCTATTATACTTGTAAGGATGATATTTCTAGGATGAGGTCTTCTTCTATTTCACATTCTACCATGACTGATCTATCTTAGGACATTCCCATTGTGGAACCAATGGCAACTCAAGATCTTATTAGAAGATAACCTAAATAAGGCATAGTTTATAATGATAAGGAAAAAATTATTGTATTCATAGTTACATATCTTCAAAAAATAATATGGATACAAAAAGTTAAGCAAGAATATACATATCAAAGAAAAAAACAAGATAATGGTATCTCACAAACACAAGAAAATTAAATCTTTCAATTTGTTCCATAAAAGGTTAATCAAATTAATTTAAATAATTATAGTAACTTTTAATTCTACTATGGGCATGGAAATAATTTTTTATCATAAAGGATAACTAATAGTTTTATAATCCCCCAAGGGTTAACTTGAGTGGATGGAAGCAATGGCTTAGGTCACCCAGGTCTCAGGTTCAATCCTTGACTTACCCATGGTGTGTGGAGTAGGGCATTTACACATCACCTACACTCTAAAGTGGCCATGGGGAAACCTTGAGGTAGGGCTCAAAATTATCCATGTGTTCCATATGAATCACAATGGTCCAATTTGGATGCAGATCATTTGATGAACATTATGAACCTAGGCCCACCCCACTAAGTTTCAAATGTAGATTAAAAATGTAGATGAGATGTAAAAGGGTAAGTAAAGTGGGTTGGTTGTGCCCCTACCCACCCAAGTTTGAATCTCATAGGGCATTTATAGTTTGGATATGGCCATTTGAGTTTACTCAATGGTTTTAAAGTGATCAAGTGGTATCTATTTATATTGGTCTAATATTTCTTGGGCACTTGGCCCCTAGTTTGTGCCCCAAAACTAATTGGTATCTCTGGTCAAAAGTGAATATCGATAAAAAAAACCCAATAGTTTCATGGAATAGTTTCATATATACATGCATAATACTCATCTAGTACAAGATTATTTTACACATGATATATATACAAATGTATGAAGCATAAGAATCAAACCAAATTAACACAAGATATTACATGAAAATAAATTTGAGTCTAACACATAAGGTGACATCAAATAAAAATTATATATATATATATAATTTTTATTTGATGTCACCTTATGTGTTAGACTCAAATTTATTTTCATGTAATATCTTGTGTTAATTTGGTTTGATTATTATGCTTCATACATTTGTATATATATCATGTGTAAAATAATCTTGTACTAGATGAGTATTATGCATGTATATATGAAACTATTCCATGAAACTATTGGGTTATATATATATATATATATATATACATATACATATAATGAAACATTAATAAATGGAAATCAAATGTGAAAATTTGGAATGCAAAAAATAAACTATATGAGACAATACAAATATGCAAATCCATTTAACAACTCATTTAATACAAATAAAAAAACTCATGATATAAAATGATATATAATTTTAAAATAAAATAAACTCAATAAATTATTTGGGATCCATCCCCAATGCATCAGACTCATCATTATCACTATATTTATGCATAATAACTCTAAAAAGAGATGCTCTACTATATCCTTTATGCCCTTGTGATCAAGACCTATATTGTTTAACACGCTCCTTAAAAGATCCCAAATACACCATTGTATAATCATGATCTTCCTATTGATAACCATAGTGAGAAATAATTTCCTTAAATATATCATTACTATTCTTAGGATTAGCCACTAGCATCTATTTAGCTTTATGTATATATTATCTTGCTCACTAGTGACTATGGTGGAAGTTATGACAACAATCATGACATGATCAAAAAGAGGTACATGTACACATTTAGTATGTTCTACTCTTAAAATAAATCCATTACCATCTACATCAAATAGAATATCCCATGTTAAATTTTGAACATATGTGTCTACCATAGTCACCCAATACTCATTACAACATAAGCATGGTGAATACACAAGACATTAACAATTTATAAATTAAAAAATTAAATTCAAATAAAAATTAAAATGCATAAATATACATATATATAATTGTGTATGTATAAATATTATCTATAAAATCATCTATAGTCATATGTGATGTGACTTGAATTACTTCTCCATCTTCTCCATCACCTCCTCCCTAAGTGAAGGGCATAACTCTTAGATTGACTATAATTGAAATAAGAGTGGACTATATCATGTCCATCCACCACCTAGTGTACTATGTAGTGCATCCTACATCATCAACATCACTAAAAATAATGGTATAATCCACATAACCCATAGGCAAAGGTGCCATGTATGTAGCACTAGGCCTCATCCTATCACCAAGATGATGTATAGACCTTGTAGTTTATTTCTAAGGGTACATCACCGGGGGTAATTCTTGTTATATTAATAAATGATGTGTGACCCTCTTAACTAGAATCTCTTCACCACACTGAGGAATAATTTATGAATCTACACATTTAAATGAATATAGTTTAACTTTTTCACATGCTTGGCCTAGATATAAGAGCTTCTATAAGACCTTAAAACAATCCCATAAGGTATGAGACTATAAAATATAACATGGTACTCTATAGTAGTTAAACCCCATTAGCTCTCAAGTACCCACCATTCCATAAAAATATATTGGTGGTACCAACCACTATGATATCCCCTAATGGGGTGAACCACAATTATATGATCATATGCCCAAACATTAATCAAGGTCACAACACCAAGGCCTCAACCATTTCCATCCAAAATAAATATGTATCATATATTTATAAATAGTTAAACATGGTGCATCCCCATGAATTTTTAGTAACTTTCTCATAAATATCTAGAACAAAATCATATATAAAATATAATATGATAATGACCTCATCATCTATAGTAATAAAAAAGATAATAAAACAACATTTGAACATACACAAACACAAAACATATGATGTGATGATCTCTATAAAAAAGTAGAGAATTATGCCCTCTATATTAATATTCTCAAGCCCAAAAAGTATATATCTATGAGCACAATAGAGATACCCCTACCCCACCATGGATCATACTATGTCCCACTCTCTAACTATTGTAAATCTTAGTATGAAAACCATCCTTTAAAATCATAGTCATCTCCCCTATAGGTAGCCATAATTTCTAAGTATTATCATTCCACCTCTATGCTAGGGAAGTCATGAGGTGTATACCATATGGTTTCTAACTTAGGTAGGCTACATGTGCAAGGACTTACCTATTAATAATCTGGTAGTTAACATAATCCAAACCAAGCTAACAAATTTTATCCATATATAAATCATATCTAAATTCTCTCATATGCAAATCCATTTTCAAAAACATAAAAAATATCATATACAATTGAAACAATACAAATAAATGTACACATATATCAAGTAAATTAGTTAAACACTAAGGAAACATCCATCCAACATAGTCATTATCGTAGGTCACTACCATCCAAATCAATTTATTCCATAGGTTAATATCTTCATAATTATAAAAATTTATATTAGAGGTATAATTATACTCA
This sequence comes from Torreya grandis, assembly GCA_037957365.1. NCBI lineage: Eukaryota > Viridiplantae > Streptophyta > Pinopsida > Cupressales > Taxaceae > Torreya > Torreya grandis. Next base: position 806,609 of record JARHVA010000715.1, on the reverse strand, counting down.
CCTCAAAGGGTCAGTATCATCACCCCTCTAAACAACTCAAAAATCACCAAAAATGCTTAATTTTTAAAAATTAAAAAAAAAAAGTATCAAAAAAGCAAAAAAAAATCTACATGCCAAGCCCTTGGGTGGTTAGGCCTATAGACCAGTTTGAAAATACTCAATTATTTGGGTAATGGATTTCAAAGGCTCAGTATCATGAAATATCAAATCTCAAAATTACTATCAATAATGTGTAAATGAATTAAAATTTTATATAAATTCAACCTATTTATATGGGTTGAATTTTCAACTGAGTAACATACTAAAGTCAATTTACAATTTAATACCAATGAACCTATTACATGTGATATATTTAACCCTATATATTTAAATCACTATGCATTAGTTATATTGGAACACACACAACACATCTTTCCACATAGTCACATTTCCATAGCTACTAACAATAATTTTAAATACTCCAAATAAAATTAATACTCTTTGTTTAATAGGGGCAACTCATGATTCCATATACATACCATTTCATTCACCAAATATTCTATACTTTCAAATGAATGAATCTATCAAATTATATCATCTATCTACACTTCCTTGACGTCAATTCATACAAAATTAAAAAATTACAATGATGTAAATGAAGAAGTGCATATTCCAAATGACTAATCCAAGATCTAACTAATTCAAAACATTTTAAAAATGATATAATGTATCAAATTATACATATATTTTTACACATTCTATTTGACAGTCACATCCTTCACATCAAAATAGGGGTATACATTGGTATTATTACTTAAATTAAGCCCACACATCGACTTTATTTGTCATATTTTAAGTCACTCAATGTGGAAAAATGGATTCAAAGATTTAGGTTATCAGAGTTTATCATATTACACATGATTTTGATTACTGGAGTTTTACACATTATACATGATTTAATTTGTTATAATTTAACACATTAAATGTGGTTAAGAATGGTTTAGATATTGAATGAGTTCAGTTACATGATAGATATTGGGACATAAATATAAATTATGAGGGTATGTCATGTATATTCACTTAATTTCATAGATAATTTATCATAAATTAATACAAACTTAGGTGCATATACATGGGTATGTGCACAAAATTTATAGGAATAATAATTACAAGTTTCCACATACACATACATTTGAGATACATGTTCTCAAATTCAACATGTAGATGCAAACCATTATATATAAATGGTACAAAAACAATGGGTACAATATTTATTCATGCACATATACACTCTTTAAAATTCATGGGACATGATACCAATTCATGCACATATACACACTTTCATATTCATGAGGTATGATATTGACTCATGCACATATATACACTTTCATATTTATAAGACATGATATTAGTTTGTGCACATAAATGACAATAAAATTTACAACTTGAATGAAAAATAGTGTCATTCCACTTCACACCCATCAAAGTTGAGGTCATGATGGGGGCATGAAAATTAATCATTCTCTTCAAACATATAGTTAATCCACATTGAGATAACTTGAGAAAACTTGAGTGAAACTATATAGTTAAATTTAAGGTCATGGTGGGCACATGAACATAGTTAATTATCTTTTTATCATGCATTTTTTTATATTTTGTTAGCTTGAGAGAAATTGAGAAAAACTATACAATTGATTTTGAGGTCATGATGGGTCCATGAACATTGTGTATTCCCTTTCAATCATACGTTGCACAAACTTAAGTGAACTTGAATGAAAAAAAAAATATATTGAATATTTAAACCATATGTAGTGGTTTGTTTATAATCAATGTTATGTTGCGTTTTAGATATACTTAACAAATTATTCCTTGAACCCAATTTGGGTTCCCAATTTTTATCTTTAAAGTACGCTTCAAATAGCTAATTTTAATTTTATCCATTTCCCTAGCCGAGAAGTGAAAAAAACTACAAGTTCTATCTTATTCTCAATAATGATTGGGTAAATTATTGACCTTTGATATCTCCATTCTTCACAATAATAGTGCACTCCATGAGAAAACTCCAAAAACACACTCCATGAGTGACACCATACAACATACATATAGGTGTTGTTATTATTTGAATATCATATTCATTACAATTATAGTTTTTATTTGGGTAGATATATATTTAATTTTGTATATGGTGTTTTTAAAGAACACTTGAACATCATTGGAATAAATAACAAGGATAAATTCAAAATGATGAACATAAGTATGCATTCTACTGTTCCCTTTTATTTAGTATTTATAGTTCCACTAAAATGCTAGATAAAATGGGGGGAGGGATGTATATACCTATATTTGGTAAAAACCCATGTTTCAAAATGCATTTATATATTTTTTTAATTTAAAAGTGAACTTTTATTAATATAAAAAGATATAATACCAAAAAAGATAGGTGGAAAATTCACACCCCAAAATAAAACCACACTGAGTTAAACAAGCCTCAAGAAGAGTGAAAAATTACAAAAATGATCTAAGGCCGTATGAACCAAAGTTAATATCACACAAGTTCAAATAAATCAAATAAGGGGTAGATAAAATAAAAAATAATAAGAATATTGTTAATCAGTAGAAATGAACATGATGACAGGTGGAGGAGGAGGAAGTAGAGGGTCCTATGAAATTCTTCCTTGTCTCCCTTAAGTAATGGGATCCTCATCAACCAATAAGAGATCCTAACCATCATTTTTTTGCTTATTTTCAGATTTATCCTCTCTAACAGGTGAAATAGCAAGAGCCATCTAAGGAAATTTTTCATTCGGTGGGGGAGCCCAACTTCCTCCTCCACCACTATTGTAGTTGGACCAATTAGTCCCACCATGGGGTGGGAAGTACCTATGGAAGTGATGATAAGGGCTCCTCTAAGCGATAAATTATCAGATACAATTTATTTATAAATTATTCCCACACCTACACCCCTAAGGGGAAGAGAGATGGAATGGGAGATCAGGGAACTCATAGTTGACAACACATGCCCCCTATGGTCCAAGAGAATATGCATATGATGCAAATCTAGTCAAAATTTATCTATTTGACTCTAGATCTAGGGGTAACATTAGAAATCACATTAATTATAATAGTTAGATAAAATCTCATTTCCATATCTTGATGATTAAAACATGCTTTATTTCTAGTTTTCATCTAAAAAATAATAACAAAATAATTTTTTTCCAAACTATGTTGTATCTTTCAAGAAGAAAAGTGGAGTCCCCCAAGAGACCCATTTTACAACTAAATAATTTAGGTTGAAAAGGCTTGAAAAGGGTGTGAATCCATCTCCAAGTATACAAATCATGAGGATAAAACCAAAAAATGTGTTTAAGGGTTTCTACATGGTGACAACTAGGGCAGATGGGGTTTGAGAATGCCATGTGCTTGAACCAGCCACCAAGTAGAAAAACATGGTAAAGAATACACCAAATAAAATTGGCTTTTTAGGCTCATCAAGAGCTTCCTAGATATTATCAAATCTTCTAGACCATACAAAAGGAAAATATATAAAATTTCATTGATGATTAAGGGTTTTAGTGTCAATGTGTTGAAGATCCAATAGATTATACCCCAGAAAAGGAGTATAATGAGAAAAGGATGTAGCTATAGGCCAATGTCAATATTTCCACTAGGGTGCAAGGTAAGTAACACCAATTTTGTGTAATTACTCCTCAAGTATGGAAATTTAAAACTTAGCAATGGAATCTACATCTCCATTTTTAAGATTAAACTTAGTCTTCACAATATTATATGGGAGCCAATCCTAATCTATATTATAGAACAAATATCCAGTCATTTTAATACCCTTTTTGAATAGTCTCAAACCTTTAATCCAAGGGACCATATAAAAGGGGACTTTATGATAATTGAACATAAGATACCACCATAGGGAATGAGAGTTTAGAGAAAGAACATTTAAAAACCCATCCCCCACCAAAATGAGGTGAGGTTTGAGCCTCTCCCAATCCTTACAAACACTTTACATAACAAAAGTATCATGGATCTTAATAGGAATAGGGCTAGTGAGAAGGTTATGTAAACCAATCCCTTGATAGGCCTTTTTTCCAAGAGGGAGTACTTAATAAATGCATTGTCTCAAAAATATTTTATAAGCTTCATCGCCTTCTAAGCCTCTAATGATCCATTTGGCATTGAGGACAAGACCTTGGAGGTTAATTTAAATAATCCCAAGCCTATCAAATTCTTTAGGTTGACAACAAATGGCCCAAGAGACTCTATGAAAACCATGATGATCTTCATAGTTATCCCATATAAAATGCCTTAAGATTTTATCTTAATTAACATAGGAGGCATTAGATGGATCCTAGTAAGAATAGTAATAAACATGAGTAGTATTTAGGACCTTAGAGTAAATATGAAACTTTCCTGCTAAAGTCAAGGGTTTGGTGATCTAGAAGGATATTTTTTCTTAAGCCTTTGAACCATATAAGACCAAAAATTAGTGGGAAAGTCTAAATTTAAATGGAATTCCAAGGAATTTAAATTTAACTCTCAAGATATCCAATTCCATTGATATCCCTCCAACTTAAGAGGTTTGGGAGAAAGGAATTGGTGATAGCACTGAGTATTCTACCACTAGATGGAAGATCTATAAGCAAATCAAAAAGTGTGGAGGCATTCAATAGCATTTTTAATAAAATCCTCTTTCTCTTGAAGGGAAAGAAAGGATTCATCTACAAAGTGTCCATTAATAATTTATTGGTCTGAATTAGGGAGGGAAATACCCTTTACCAAACCCATAGAAGCATAATTAGCCAAAATATAGCTAAATCCATAAAAAAACCAACACATAAAGATACAAAGCTAGAGGGAAACCCTACTTGATAGAGTGATGAAGCTCAAATCACCAATATTGAGTACCATTGATAGTGATTCAGGTACTAACATCCTAAAAAATCATATTGATAGTTTAGACAAACATAAGGTGAAACCTAAGAACTTGAAGCACTGATTTAATGAAAGGCCACTCAATTCAATTGTACTCCTCAAAATAAATATTGATAAATAAGGCCTTTTTATTGGAAATCCTATCTCATTACATACCTTCTTAAACAAAAATTATATTCTCCAGAATGTATCTATGTTGAATAAAACATGTTTTCTCACTCCTGATAATTAAGGGGAAAAAATGTTTAATTCTAAGGGTAAGATATTTATCAATAATTTTATAAGACACATTAATAAGGATTATAGGCCTCTTTTTGGTAATAAATATAGGATCCTTATCTTTAGAATAAAATTTATGTTTATGATTGATAAGAGAGACTAAAGAGTTATAAAAATAGCTTCAAAATAGAACTTATGAAGATCATGACCCATAGTATTCCACATGATTTGATAGTGTTTAACCCTTAAATGTATGAAGATACTAATTTCAACTATATAGGGTTAAAAATATATAAATGACAATACAAAAGGGTGATAATCAAATCTACAATAGGCCAATTGGGTACTAAACTCAGATATAAACATACACTAAATTACTTATGCTAAGTATAGGCTAAATATGAAAAGTATAACTAAGCTATGGATGGAAATGAAAAATAAGAAATATACTTAGTTGTTTTTAATGTTAACATAGTGTTGGATCTAGAATAGGTATAAAGTAGGCTCGAAGGAGATTTTAGAATAGTTTTAGATTTTGGATCTGATGCTTTTGAAGCTTTGAACACTAACATCAACCTGAGATGGTTGCATTGATGTTACTATCTAGGTTTGATGAAAGTTTTATGTACATAATACTTATTATAAAATGATGTGACCACTTGGATGCTTCTAGATTTGACTTCACCTTCACTTAGGTGCATTCATAAATGGGTCATGGATTGTCACTCATGAATTTTCAAAACTCTAGTTCTTCATCTTCATGGTAATCTTGGGGAAAATGGGTTAGTGGGAAAATGGTGTTGATTTGACTCCAAAAACCTCTTTGTAAGTGAGTGTTTCCTATATAACCAATACTTCTAAGAGGGCCTCAGACTACTGTATTTCTCCCCTATACGTTGGCTTGTGTTTTAATTATGTAACATGTGCAAAATAAGTACAATAGTGACCTAGCTTTTAACTTGGTTAATTAAGCTCTTGGACTACTCATTCAATAATTTATACCTATATATGTGTTGTACCTATGACTAGTATTTAAATAGGGAATTTTTTTTCAATTGAATGATTGATAGAGTGATTTTGATAAGTTACCTCAGTTTCTCTAGGTATTTAATTAGGTGAGGAATGAATGTGTGTTGATCATTTATTTTTATCAATACCTTTAGATAATTAAATATAATTAAAGAACTTAGTTCAACCATTAGGATATGTTTCATTTGAAAAATAGATGACTTTATAGCACTATACACTTTTATCTATTCAAGACACTAACATTGATGATAGTGTCTATCTCAGATGTTAGTGTCCAGGGAGAAAGAAGGTAGGAAGGCTCAAAACTTGAAGAGATGGAAGATAAGTACATTTTAATAATTTTGGGCAAGATATAAGGCCTAGGTCATCAACATAAGACTATTTAGACTAAGAGATATAGGCTAAGGGGTACAATATATAATAGGTGCAAGACTTGTGGAAGTGAAAATGGTCTAAAACTGATAGGAACAACCAAGGTTTGAGTTTGCCAAGTGTATAAGCATGAGGTGATATATAATATATAAATATTGTCTAAATTTTCCCCCCATTTAATATAGTAATTAAATTTCTATTTTAAGGAAGGAATACATACTTGGGTGTGTTTAACACACCTTGTCTTTATGTGTTCCCAACTTGAATGTTTTACTAGTGACTGACTTAGAACCAAGATTATGTTACAATATATAATTAGTACATATAATATATAATTTAAAGTACTTGAAATTTAAAGAACAAGGTTTGGGAGTACACCTTTGTGTTGATGTTACTACTTTGCCTATTATCAAGTTGATTTGAAAAATATGTATCATTGTAAAGATCTATAATTGAGATCAAGAAAAATATATATAAATCTTAAAAGTACATATATCAAAGTATGTGCATATATATATATATATATATATATATATATATATATATATATATATATATATATAGAGAGAGAGAGAGAGAGAGAGAGAGAGATTGGAAGTCCCATGTACCCAACCTTGGATAAAAAAGTTTCCACCTACAGTTGAGATTAGCTCAACCATGAAACCCAATGATATATATAACTTGGTGAGGTTGTATAAGTCCAACCTAAAAACTTGAAAGTATTGAGTGATTTAATCACCTCAAACATACTAAAAAGAGAACCAACTAGTACAGTAGACTAGCTCAATAATGTATATAAAATTCTAATTAGGGTATTAGTATGTAAAAGAGTTTTAAAATATAAAATTGATTTGAATTTTGAAATATTAGGCACAAATTGCATAGTATATACACCTTAGATATGTCTAATGTTGAAACTATGTATAAAAATGGTGTTAATGTATAGAATTATACACAACTATGAATCTATAATCGTATAATTAGGTGCTTTGGACAATTTAGAAAACTATTTAAGTGTGGATAGAATGCTTCCAAAGCATACCCCCACTATATAGTGAAAAATATGAAAATTGATATATAAGTACCAATATGGAGATCATGTTTCCAAAACATGTCCCCACTATAATCTAGAGATGATGAATACTAAATAGGTGTGGAGAACATTCTTCCAAAGCATGCCCTGACTAAATCTAAAAGATGATATGAGTAATACATACTAGATAAGTGTGGAGTATATGATTTCAAATCATTCCCCTACTGAATCTAAGAATTTTGAATTTGTGTGAAAGCTATGCCCATATAACATGCCCCCATTAAATTCAAAACTATTCCAAGTGTGTAGAACATGCCTCTATGACATGCCCCTAATAATATGCCCCCCTTTAAGGTGAGGGAAAGATAACAACTGGTAGTTACCTCACCTCAAAAGGATAAGACAATTATATATTTTATGATTGTAACCATGTATCATTTAGAAGTAGCATGTCTAGACACACACACACACACACACACACACACACACACACACACATCTAGACATGATACTTCTAAATGATACATGGTTACAATCATAAATTATACAATTGTCTTATCCTTTTTAGGTGAGGTAACTACTAGTTGTTATCTTTCCCTCACCTCAAAGGGGGGCATATTATTAGGGGCATGTCATAGAGGCATGTTCTACACACTTGTAATAGTTTTGAATTTAATGGGGGCATGTTATATGTGTAGAACATGCCTCTATGACATGCCCCTAATAATATTCCCCTCTTTGAGGCAAGGGAAAGATAACAATTGGTAGTTACCTCACCTCAAAAGGTTAAGACAATTGTATAATTTATGATTGTAACCATGTATCATTTATAAGTAGCATGTCTATATATATATACATATATATATATCATTGAAGTGTATAGAACCAATATGATCACATGAAGGCCTAATATGCATGATAAGGTCATGATAGCATATAGATAGTTATAGTACAATATCAACAAGAAAATAAAGCACACACATAAGAAAACTAAAAATCAAGTCAACATATAATGGTCTAAGGAGACCATAAACAATGGGTATGTTAAAATGTTGCACAATTGAAGGGACACGACTTAGTCAAATGTCCACAAAAGCAAGGCTGATTTATTTAAATTCCCATGCAAAAAATAATGACATATGTACATTTTAAATAAAGAATACATAGGCATTAGGGATATAATAAAAGGGCCATATTCAAATTCTAAACAAGGAATATAATAGCAAGGCAAGACACTTAAGGAAGTACATAAAAGAAATCATAAATAACCATCATAAACATGTCATAGTAGACTATGAATCAAATGTGTCAACAAAAAAATGTCAAGTGTATAACATATCAACTACCTTTTATAATATATAATCATGGATAAATGTATGTGTAAGTACATATGTAATATAAAACATGATAATTCAGAGTGATTGTCGAACCATATAACTTATGTGCATCAAGATCAAAGAAGCGTATGCCCTAAATGTCTACATGACATGAGTAGAGGGAAGTCACAACATCCAAAATAGAAATAGATCATGTATTTGTGTATTCATGTATCACACTCAAGTATAAGTGTGACATACATGTGTCTATGTAGGAGTAACCTAATATGTCATCTATCAACATAGAACTAACACATAGATGCCAAGGAGTCAATATAACATGTAGGTGCTGAAAATGTTTTTGTATTTTTGAATGTTTTTATTTTTTTATTATTTTAGAATGTTTTAAAAGGAAATATCATCATATTATGCCATCCAATGGATGGTCATAGATATATACCCATTGTGAAGCTGGTGTAATAGTCTTGTGACACTACCAAGGAGCACGTATAAGTTCAATATATATCATAGTAGTATTGGTGATGTTTTATGTATGTAAAATAGTAGAATTATGAAATGAAATGTATAACAAAATGAAACCCTAGCTAGCTTAAAACCCTAGGAATTAAAAAAGTTTACATTTATCCAATTCACCAAATGATTAACACTAAAATGGATTTTGATCCTAACTTTGGATTATATAGGGTTAATAATATAGAAATCATAATGCACAAGGGTGATAATTAGATCTATAATAAGTTAATTAGGTGATAAACTAAGATATAGACATATATTGAATTTCTTATATTGAGTATAGGCTAAATATAAAAAGTACAACTAACCTATGTAAAGAAATAACAAATAAGTAATATACTTAGTTGGTTTTGATGATAACATAGTGATGGATCTAGAACAAGTAGAAAGTATGATAGGAGATTCTAGAATAGTTATCATATTCTAGATCTGATATTTTTGGAGCTCTTGACACTAATGATAACTTGGGATGGTTATGTCAATGCTATTTTTTAGGTTTGATGCAAGTGTCTTGTATTTAATACCTACTAAAAAAGGATGAGACCACCTAGATGCTTCTATATTTGACTTCACCTTCCATTTGGTGTATTCAAATTTGGGTAATAGACTGTGAATCCTTATGAATTTTTAAAACCCTAATTTTTCATCTTCATGGTGACCTTGGAGGAAAATGGGTTAGTGGGCATATGGTGTCAAACTAACCCTAAATACCTCTCTATCAATGAGCACTTACTACATATCCAATAATCTGAAAAAGACCTCAAACTGATGTAATTATCCCCTATATGTTGACCTGTGTTTAAATCATGCAATATGTATAAAGTAAGTACAATAGTGACCTAGCTTATAACTTGGAAAATTAGGCTCTTGAGTAGATCCTTTAGTACTTTAAACCTATATATGTGTTATACCTATGATTGGTATGGAAATAAGGAAGTTTTGTTTAATTAAATGATTGATAGAGTGCTTTTGATAACTTTGCTTGGTATCTCTTCGTCTTTTTTGAGGTGAGGAATGAATGAGGGTTGATATTTTATTTATATCAATCCCTTTGGATAAGTAAATAACATTAAATAAATTAGGTTGACTATTATGATACATTTTATTTGAAAAAATAGATGACTTTAGGGAACTAAACACTTGTGTCAAGTCAGGACACTAAGGTCAATGTTAGTATTTATCCTAGATGTTAGCATCCAGAAAGCAAAAAATTACGTATAAGATCAAAAATTTAAAATATAGAAGACAAGTAAATTTTAAGCATTATGGGAAAGATAGAAGAATGGGTCATCAACATATATAGGCCAAGGGGCATAAGATAGAGAAGATGTGAGACTTAAATAAGTGGAAAAGGTATATAACTGAGATGAGTATCCAAGGTTTGATTTTTACAAGTGTAAAAGACTAAGGTGATATATAATCCATAAACATCATCTATAGATATAACTCACAAGGAAACCCATCAACTCTTAGGGATTTATCATTGGTCATCTGCATAATGGATTCTTTGGATCATTCAAGCTGATATTTCTATCATAAGTAACTAATTTTGATTTAGATAGATTTCAAAATATAACATAAAGGCATTGAGAGAGCATGAATTTATGAGTAGGAGTTGAAGGTTATTCTCAAAATACCCCCTAATAATATTTAACAAAAGCTTGTAGGATATCAAGTAATTTGGTAAGTCTAGTTGAAGTATATTTAATGGATTTAATTCTATCAGTAGCTTGCTTGGACTAAAGGAGAGAAAATAATTACTTGGTAACTTTATCTCTAAAATTTAGCTGACACATCCTAGCTCTCAGATACACTCCCCTAGCTTTATATGCCTCTTCAATTTAGAGTTTATATCTCCAAAGGATTGATTGAGCCTGAACATGAGTATTAAAAGGTGAGTCTTCAAACTACTAAGAACACAAGGGTATTAAAAGGTGATTACTCATAGTTTGTGAAACAATGTAAGCATTGTAGAAATATAGAATTTTGGTTACCATATATTTGAATAAATGTGGTGGTGTGAGAAATGGCATCAACCCAACAAGAAATCCAACCAGAATCCCTAAAGGGTTTGAGAGTGAGGTTTCAAATTCAAATAATTTTACCAATAGTTTACTCATGTATAAGATGAGAGTTATTGAGATAAAACTATGATTTATGGGATTTAACTTGAGGATTTGTCTATTCAAAAGTAAATAAAATATGATGATGGTATGATAAAAGTTTGTCTAGGAACACAAATACCTGCTAAACATGAATAGGCACAAATAAAAAATGTCTTGTTCATCAAGTAGAGATCAATCCAAATGTTTAAACACTTTATATTCTTCCTAAAAAAAACTATACTAGGTGAACTAGGGGTAATATGATTCTCTCCTTTGGTGGTGGTTGGTATCAAATACCCCAAGTTTGTTATGCATGTAAAACCATGCCTCCCACTCTCTAGCACACCAATGCATAGGAAGGTGGACTTATTTATCTTCATGGGATTCAACCATGTTGAAGTCACTATATAAGATCTAGTGGGCATCTAAAAGTGAATCAACTAACCATCTCTAAATCAAAGTGCATTCTACCACATCATTAGATGCATATAGGTTAACAAGAGAAATAATGTGGTTATAAAAATTAAATATTTCTAGATAACATGATGGGTAAGGTGTGAACCCAAGGAAATAACATTTTGAGAAAGTTGAGGAACCAAATGAGTGACAACACCACCACAACTAGCCTCATGATGGGTGGCCTAACATAAATCCCCAAGTTAAATAATGAAAGAAATATACTAAAAGAAAAAATTATAAATATTGACTTATTACATGCAAAAAAAATCATATTAAATATTTTTGACAATTATTTCTGTCTACTTATGTGTCAGATCAGTAAGGCCTCAAACATTCCATGAATAGACTAACATTGAGAAATATCAAGATTCATATCATTTTCATATGAAAGGCTTGAGAGGAATACAAATTAATTGAAAATTGCATCATTCATAAAAAACTCTCCTAACCTAAAAGGATGCTATTTATTTAGTACATATTCATCATTTATGGCTGGTAAATGGATGCACAAGTGACACAAAACAACTTTTTGGTTAAGAGTCGTGAGATTTAGCTTAGAATATGGAATTATCACCCTTAAAGGGGGTTGTGAATAATGATCCATGCTAGCATAGGATGGGGAAGAAATAAAATTAGTAACTTCTTGAGGATCTAATGAAATAGGAGGCAATGCCTTAACTTAAGAAGGATCAGACATTTTTACAACAAATATTAAAGAGATATGACCACTTATGGGTTGATGTATAGTGGGTTTGGGTTTGGAATTATCCCATAATTTTATATTTTTCTTATTATTATTGTGTTCCAACTATCAAGATTCCCATTTTGGGGTTTAGACTTAAACCCACTTTTGTCTTGAGGAGTAGGAGAGATGGACGACATCAAAGGTTATTCTTGAATCATATGATCTAAGGATTGGCACCTAAAATAAGTGTTTGGTAGGTTAATATAAAACACACATTATGTGAATTGGTTAATTTTGACTTGAATCTCAATGGAATCTATGAGATCTTTGGCTAGATCAATCTACACACACACACACCCTTTTCTAAGGATGGGATGCATATAACTTTGCATATTCATGGTAGATGAAACATCATATGGGTTAAATGAGCTAATCTAAAAAATTCCATAGGGGGAGGGGAAAGCCAAGGAATTATATCCACACTAAGATTTTAATCTTGGATTTCTCAAAACCTTAAATTCTTAGGTCTAATGAGAAAACACCACAAACATATTATGGATAAACTAGGGGCCATGATTAACAATATCTTTGTAGTGTTCATGATTAGTGAAATGAAATAGGAAAAAAAACCTTGGTAAGGTTGTCGACTCCTTCTAGTTTTAAACCGTGGACTTTCCAATGGTTATGGGCCCACTACTTTAGGAGGTTCTCAAAAGGGTCTCAACCCATAAAGTAAGAAACCAAAGTGAAAATTTCAAAATAGTTATAGGTTTTATCAAACTCAAGAAAATCAAGCACAATATTAGGTAAATAAGAGTCTAGGTCAAAACCAATAACTCTTGGTAAACTTTCAAAACAAATTTTTGTGCTTATTTCAATGCCATTATTTATTAGATTCCCACCAGATATCCATGCATAAACTAATGTATAAATGGCGATGATAGCCATTTAATAGAGGGTTTTCAAAACCACCCAAAAGGTAGAGTACTAGCCTAATTCAACACAATAAATTTCCAATTAAAATAGAATAAATCTTACCTAGATATACTATAGATCAAAAATATGATAAGTGGGGATGAAACCCTAAAATTATGCATACATATAGCACTTTATATTAATTTATATATATATAATTATGATTTAATTACTTAGTAGTGCATTTATTTTGGTCTTTTAATTGTCTTACTAATTTTATTTGGTTGAATGACACTTTTTTCCTATCATCACTAGCTTAGTTTTCCATATTATAGTGATCTCTAGATATTCTTTTATTCTAGAGTATTTTTAGGCCACAGGTGAATTTCCCCATTTATGATCAATATTGATTATCAATACCATCAAAAGATGACAAGAGTGACCTAAGAACATTTTAAATTTATTTTGGGAAAAATTTAATTTATGACCATTATTTTTTAATGTTTGGACTTCTTCTAAATGAATTTTGTGTACCACTAGGTTATTAATTCAAAGTTAGAGGCCCATACATATACAAATTAATTGTAAGTTATATGAATACAAGTGTATGCACAAGCTAGGATGGCTTGAAACTATCCTTTATCTCTCAATATACTAGGATGTGAATAAGTTCAATCAAATAGATTCTAAAAAACTCAAATGATTGGGTAAAGAACCAAATAAATTATGTAGATATAGTAGAGGGTTACCTATAATGTGAATGACAATAGGATAGGGTTCCAAAGTCTAATCATATGACACAAGAATGTTAATCTCACTAGACCTTAATAAAGATTCACTATGGTTATAAAGAAAATGAATAAAGTAAGGATGGGCTAAAATGATTATAAAAGGGGTAAGGTGAAATGATCAATCCAATGGGATTCTAAGAAACCTAAAGTGATTTATGAAAAGTTTTTTATTCATTATAAGATCTCATTCCTAACTACACCTATTGGATTCGATGCACTGAGCAAGGTTAGGTAACAACTGGGGGACTTACATCCTCTCCGTTTAGGATTGTTGCTCTAGGGCACGAGTTGTAGGTATGGGTCTCCATTATATATCATGCATATAATATATCTTCAAGAGATGAAACATTACCAATAGAGGTTCAATAGTGATTTTCTCATTGACTTACATAATTTCTACACTCTTATCTAGACCAATTATAACATATTGAATTTTAAAGTCTAACCTTGCTTCACTTGAACATTTCTAAAATAAGGGAAAGATCAATTGTTCAAAAACAAGCATCAAAAGAGAGGATGATAAGGTATAAATAAAGTCTTGTAATTAAAATGGAATACAAATGCTTCATGGACCATAATGTACTTAGCTATAGTTACACCATTGCATGTTAAGTGTCATGATGGCTCAATATTCAATCACACAAGGAGAGTGAGCCTAAGTAAAAATACAAATGCTTAATTATAAAACTCCTTTAATTAATTAACTATAACATGTATGTATTTGATTACACATAGGTCCTTATAGACTTCAAATAAAATGAAAGGAATTGAAGAACCTAACTAAAATAATAGAAACATGTCTTAGTTAATCTATAAACTCTATATAAAATCATAAATTAAATTCCCATAGAATTAGTAATGATATTTTAAATAAAATTAAAATGGAAGACTTACAAAGCAATGAAATGCATCTACATAGAAAATTAATTTTGCATTATTCTAATAGTGTTTTTTTTACAACTAGAGTTGACCCTTCTAACATACTAGGTAGCAGTATATATATAATGGAAAAATGGATCTTGGTTCCAAGAGGCACAAGATCCCACTCTTGCCCATCATGGAATAAAATGGTATAATTTTTTTTTGTCTAAATATTCATCATCTTATAATAGATAAGATGAAATAGAATTCCATAACCCACTAAGAAGCCTTAAGGAGAGGTCTGAGGTGTATTATGTCCCAAGAATTTTAGTAAGATCCACCAATGATTAGTTGATGAGTTTTAATCTATACAAGTCAACAAGAGACTCATAAATTAACATTTTTTGGGAGCTTCTATGCATAGGTAACGTAGGGAACACATGTCTTTTCTACCTTTGTGGCAATATGAATGGTTGAGGGGCTAGACACATGTCATTTTATCTATATCTTTGACTATGTAGTCCTTATAAAATAAGACAAATGTTTGATTATAATGATTTGGGTCTAAATTATTGTCTTTTACTTATGCATTGAATTAGAAATAAGTTTCCTAGTCGAGTTCCTTGGAATTATGACACTTTTCCAGTTGTTGTTTAATCAAGACCTATGGAACTACCTTTAACATTTGAACTGAGACTGAGATTGATCTGAATGCCAAGTCATCCTTAAAATTGTAGTTATGTCCTTACAATTCTCATGGAGCCCATATTTTACCTTGACCTTAACACTTGGCATGTAATTTCTCTTTCATTGGGTTTGAACTCACCTCTTATCATCCTACACCCCCTTTAGTATAGAACAAGTGAGATGCCTACATGTGACATGAACTCTCTCTTTTACTTGGTCACTGAGATTTGATGCATGTTTCCTTATAGATTTGGCCATTTTTCAGTGAGATGTTGACATGTGGCTCAATCTTATTGATCCATGGACTCACAAGATCCATATAATTATTTTATTTATCTTTAGGCTACAAACTAATGAGATGCTTCCATGTGGACAACCCATGCTTGTCCAAATGCTTGGGGAACCTTAGGACTTTAGCTTACTTCTTTTATCATGGATGATTAGGATCATGCCATGTGGCTTGATATCATTTATTTGGGTGATTAGGGACCTTGAGACTTTGGCCACTTCTTATAGTCTCTATATTAATGATATGTTGACACATGTCTCAATCTCATTAATCCAAGGTCTTACAAGATTCACATTGTATTTTTATAAATCTATAGGCTCCATACAATAGAGATGTCATGTGGATGGTTCTTATTTATCTAGGGGTATTTGATCTTTGACTATGGGACTTTATATTGACCTAATTGATAAGCTACATATGATAATATCATGGCATGTGGCATGATATCATTTATCTAGAGGGTCACCTACTTCAGAATGTGTATCTTTATCTATGGGTTTTGGGTGAGTAGGATGCTACCATGTGGATGGATATCACTTGTGTAGATGTTCTCTAACCTTTGGAGTATGTTAATATTCCTATTAGTCATGGATGAGTAAGATCATTCCACATGGCACTATCTCATTTATCTAGATGATTATGGAACCTTGAGACTTTTTCCTCTACTTGGAGGCCTTAGATGAGCAGGATCATGCCATGTGGCATGATCTCACTTATCCAAATATTATTCAATATTTAGGACTTACGACTACTCTAATTTTTATTTGAAGGAATGAGATAGAGACATGTGGAATGACCTCAAATCTTGAGGCTCATAGATTCTTTGCCATATCCATTTTGAATAAAAAAAAGTGAATAACTAGGATGAAGACACATGGCATAACCCTAATTGCTTAGGTGCTCGAGGAACTTTGAATTAGAATTTTTACCCTATAAACCATGGATAAGTGGGATGAAAACATGAGTCTCATTATTATAAATCTTGGAGCTCACCAAAGAAAAGATATTCATTTTAGAATATCCTTCATGGGGTAGTTGGGTGCCAACATGTTGATTGATCCTTGAGCTCAAGGCCATACCATTATAATTTGATCTCAGGGACTTATCCATTAGAATTTGAATTCACTACTACTCTTAAATTTTATGGTTATTCCCAGTGCAAGAGATACATGTGATGATGGTCTATGTGAGGAAACTTTAGCAAAACGACTAAGTATGACAAGTTACTCATATTATATGAGGATATTTCTAAATTGGACCAAGTAAGTTTTATAAAGGTAGCCCTATGGGTTCAAATCACTCTTGTAAAGGACAACAAACCTTTGGAAAAAAAAGTTAGCTTAGTTAGTCCATAAAACCATAAATAATATGAATGTCATAATACCAAAAACTAATTAGATATATAGAATAACTTTAATAGATGTGTCCATTTAGACCTTTAGACTAAAAAAACTACTGGTGCAATTATGGGGACACTCAGTCAACTTAAGATCGTATAAAGACTTCATTTTGAATAAGAGACTCATATCTAAAATAATTAATTCTAGCATAAAATTGGATTGATTCATCTCTCAACAAGACCTGTACATGGAATTTAAAGACAAAAAGGGTTCTCATTTAAAAATATGAAAATGGAGCATGTTGGTTATAACAAATGGTGACTACTTCAAAGAAAATAATGCCTTGGCATTTAGAATCTAGACATTGAACCTCCATTATTGAACTCTGAGATAAGTAACTAAATGTCCCTTTAAATGAACTTAGAGGAAAAGAGAGGGCATAATTTTGCTTCAAAAAAAAAAATTCTTAACCCTAATTCCTTTAAAGGATAATTTTTTGCAAAGAGTGATTATGTTATTTTGAATCATCTGGGCAAGCTTAGACATATCTTAGGTGCGCATAGCTCATTGAGAGGTAATTTATTTATAGAATTTTAGATAAGTAAATGAAGGCTTTGGCATTACTCTTTTGACAACTGAGAATTTATACCCCTATAAAATATGTCTTTGGTCCCACTCAAGTCATTGATCCATTTCTAGCCAAGATGGAAAGCATGTGATGGAGGTTTCCCAAATCACCTATTTTTAGGAAGAAACTTGCATTTTTATGAGATTCAGACTTCTTTCATTTTGATGTTTTTTTTTTAATTCAAGAGGGTTGAGGACCAATATAGCCAAGGTGTATGAATGTTTTAATTAACTCTTTTCACCAAGAATGTCTTTTTCTTGCTTAGTGGTTTGGCTATGATTGATAGTTATTTTTAGAGTTGTGATAAACTTTATTAAAAATGGGGATTTTATTAATTCACTTTATAGTTTTGAATCAGTGACCCCTAATATTTTTAGTGTCTCAAGATAATTTCTTTTGTTTATCACATTGTTCAATAATGGGGGCTTTCCTTCCATGATTTAATTATTTTAGTATATTTTTAGTTCCTTGTCAACTTTGCAATGATCAAACTTGGGAGCATGGGGACCAATATTTAGATTAGACTTTGTCTTACCATAACTATCTTAGATGCTACTCAATTTAAATTTTGTGGATAAGGTAGAACCACTATAATGTTATCAAGGGAGAAAAAGAGAAAGCCTCAAATTAAACAAACACATGCCAAAAAAATAGAAATTAGGAACAAGAAAGTCAAATCACAATAAAATAGAAGTAAACACAACTAAATCAAACTAGTTATCTCTAATCTAATATTTACATCATCAACCTTAGGTTCAAGGCTAATTTTAAAAATGTAGTAGAAGGGATAACTGATAATTAATTCTTTAAGAACTATCCATTCAAAATTAGTGTGAGGTTATTACCTTCAAGGTCTTTTAGTTGAAATGTGTTATTCCCCATCAACTCAAAGATTTGGTATGAGCCAATCTAGAGTGGGTTAATTTTGGAGTGCTACCTTTTCTTATCATGTGATTTGTCCTATAACAGTCTAAATATGATATCTAAAAGGACTTGAGCCTTTCCCTCTTATTGAACCATCTATTTACTATTTAAGTTTACTAATTTTTTGTAGAGCCCCTTCTCATGCATCCCCTAATTAGGAAATGTCTAGCAACCTTTAGTTTTCCCTCTTAATGTCCTCCATGTACTCTTGCATAAAATTGTAAGTTATAAAGTTAAGGGTCATTGGAAATATGGGATCTAATTCATATACTAGTAAAAAATTATAGTTTTTTATGGATTTCTTATATATAGTGCAATCAGCCCAAAGAGCATATATCAATAGTGAATTCTAGTCTCTAAGCTTTTTTTTTTACAAACTTATTGATGGAATCGATCAAGGTCTTGTTGGTTTACTTAGCCAAACTATTCCATTTTGGGTATTAGTTTTATGAGAACCTCAAGTTAGTCCCATTTTCATAAGCCCATTTAGTGATTTTGATAAACTAAAACACATGTCCATTATTGTAGACTAGCGAAGCTAGGGTGCCAATTCATGTCATTATGTTTTCCTCAAGGAAATTGATGACTTCCTTATCTATGATGTTTTTTGGTTGATATTGCCTCTATCCATATTTTTTATTAATTATTAGCTATAAGTATGAATTTATGGTCAATTGATGAGTTTGGGTTAATGAATATAATGAAGTCAAGTCCCCATTAAGAAAAAGGATGTTCTTCTATCATAAGCTATAAAATCATTACAGCATGGACTTCCTTCTTGGAAAAGGTCTAGCACTGATGGTATGAATGCACATGGGTGTGGACATAAATGAAGATAGTGGTCCAATAATACCCATATCATATAAATTTATACGTAGTTATAGTCCCTAAAGGATGGCCACTACCTATATTTTCATGAAAGTTAGTCATGACTTCCTTAACTTATTCTTTGGAAAGACATTTGAGATAGATGAATTCATAGTTTTTCTAAAAATCATTCCCTTATTCAATATGTAGTGGGATACCTTTAGCATAAGATATATATTTTACATTTGATTAAAACCTAGATGAGGATATCCATAAATAAGGTAGTGGAAAATTATATCATACCATTCTTGATGAACCATTTATGAGTTGTCTAGTTTCAACATCATGATATATGGGTTAATTTTAGTGATCAACTAAGTGAGACCTTGGCCTCAAACTAGCTTAACAATTTTTATTTTGAGGTTGTACTCTTACATCTTGGCCATCCATGACCTCTACATTCTCCTAGTTCATTCTACCCTAGAATAAACTTCATGTACGAGTCTAGGACTATGACATGCACCTTATTTTTGAGAATGTAGTGTCTAAATTTATTCATAACCTTGAATAGGGTGTAGGCATGCCTATCCAAGGTAGAATACTTTAGCTCTACATAATTCAAGTTTATGCTCATGAAAGTGATTGGGTTTTAATATTCTTTCAATGTTTGGGTGAGCACTATAGCTATGGTGTAATCTATTGTGAAAAATAAAGGTATAAGTCTTCATGTGGTCTGGGCTAATTAAGACTAGTGACTGCATGATGGCTTCCTTGATTTCTTGGAAGGATTTAATAGTTGTATAAGTCCACTCTACCTTGGCTTCCTTTTTCAATATTAAATTCAAAGGTTTAATAATTTTATCTAAACCATATATGAATTTGCATAAAAAGTTAATCTCACCAAAGAATGACTAATTCTTTTTTACTATTAGGCAAATGTATCTTGTAAATCATAATGGCATGCTTAGGGTCGATAGAAATACCTTCATTCATGAAGATGTGACCAAGAGGCTTACCTTTGGTAACACCAAATACATTTTTATTTGGGTTAAGTGAGATATCATACCTTCTACACCTTTTGAATATCTTCTAAATATGGTGAATATGATTAGACATATGTTTTGAAAAAATAGTCAAATCTTCCATATAAATAATTTTGTAATAACCTATCAAATATTCAAAAG
This sequence comes from Torreya grandis, assembly GCA_037957365.1. Classification (NCBI taxonomy): domain Eukaryota; kingdom Viridiplantae; phylum Streptophyta; class Pinopsida; order Cupressales; family Taxaceae; genus Torreya; species Torreya grandis. Next base: position 785,508 of record JARHVA010000715.1, on the reverse strand, counting down.
TAAACTCCATAGATCTATAAAATGTGGATCCAAAATTAATAAGTCCAAATGGCATTCATTTTTAATTAAAGGTGTCCCACTTATTTATGAATGAAGTCTTAGATCAATTGTCCAGGTGTATCAAATATTTATATCTTGAGAATCTATCTAGGAATGACATCATATAGGATCTACTTACTATTTGTAATATCTCATATAAAGAAGGAAAAGGATAGTTATCTTTATCAAAAAAATAGTTCTAATTTATGAAATCCACATAGTCATATTTCCCAATTATTTTTGTATACAGGCACTACATTAGCTACCTAGGTAGAGTGACAAATTTAAAAGATGATCCCAGCCGAGAGGATTATTTGGGCATTTTTATGAATAAGTGATTCCCAGATTGGGTTCATGGGTCACTACCTTTATATAAATGGATTATAGTTTTTATTGAGTGGGAAAGTGTGGTTTATTATCTTTAGGTCAAAGACCTTAAGGTCTCTATAGGCCCAAGTAATAATGTCTTAGTACTACAATAGTAGCTTTCTAAGTTGTTCAACTTCAACAGAAGTAAAATTAAAACCAATATAAAAATCATTGCGTTTGTATGATGATCCCATATTAATAATTCTATATTTTTTCTCTAAGAGTATTGGCATTTAAATCATATGTGTGGACTTTTCAAGGGTAAATAATCTTTCAAGGGAGATCATCCTTTTTATAACTCTATTTTATTTTAAGTTCATAATGTCATCCTAGTCACATTTTACATTTCTAAGGTCATATCTTTCCACCTCATCTATAATTTGGGTCTCAAATACCCCCGAGTTATTAATGAATTATAAAATATGGTGGTTGTCTTCAAAGACCTAGAATTTCTTCACATTATTTGGTACTAAGGGACATGGGATTATCTTTACTAAATTTTTTTATATCCCTATGTCATCTAGTGATGTAAAGTATGTAGTGGAATTTTCTAATGAATCAGCTACCTAATTATACTCTCTAGGGATGGGAATGACATTGGAACTTATTTAAATAAGATAACTTACATTGGAACTTTTTCTTGACTTGGTTGACTACTAGTTCAGAATATTTAAACACCCTCAGCCCTTTGGCTCTATGTCTCAATATAAATTATAGTCCTAAGATCAAGGATTCATATTCCATGGAGCTTGTAGGTAGCTAGGTGTCATTTTTATAATGGATAAATGAGAATAATTTCTACTCTAAAACCTTATTTAGAATAAGATCTATCAAAATATAGGGACCACAGACTTGGTAATTTAAGAGATTTACGAGCTTCATTTTTTGTACATTTTATTTATAAAGTATAAAATCCTATGTCATATGACACTGAGTCCACTCTTTAATTAAGTACAATATATTATGTGATCATGTGTTTCATTCTAGGTCTTTGTCAACATGGATCTAATTACCTACACCTCTCAAAGGAAATCACATATGGGATAAGTCTGTAGCCATGTATCCATTCTAGTTTTTGGGGAAATCACATATGGGAGAAGTCTGTAGCCATGTATCCATTCTAGGTTTTGGACTAGTTTCTACTAAGTATGATCCCATAATAATTTGGTATTTCCACTACTAAAATATCCATAAATTATTGTACCCTAGGATTAGATTCTAGTTGTAAATAGACATTTAAGTGCTCACCCACTACCTTAAATTTAGACTTATCTAGCTAGACAACTATTTTATTTGATTTAATAGGTGTTAGCCCTAATTTTTTTATAAACTCTTATAGGCATGAAATTCATAGAGGCACCTAATTAAACTAGATAGTTATGAATATTCTTCCTAAATAGCCTAACTATAATGATTAAATGTGGAACCCCAGCCTTATTCGTATGTATCAACATGTTAGTGTACACAGGCTTGGGTTTTAGCTAAATTAGTTTTTCTATGAGAGATTTTAAGTAGAGATATATTTTCTCAATGATCTAGGTAAATTCATGAAAATTGATGTTTTCCTTGATATTCTTCATGTCCTACACTATTTTATATTTAATCTTATTAGTGGTAGGCTAGATGTCTTAATTTGGATTAGGGTTGCTTGATTTTAGGGGTATAGGGTCATTCCTTGCTCTTCGATAGTGGCACCATTGTTAGGTGGTTTGATGTGGTAAGGGGTTGTAATTTTGTCTAGTTACTAATGGCATATTTACTCCTTTGAAATTATTGGAAAGCTTTCACTTCATTGGTGTCATCTTCAGGTTCATTGTCTTCATGGTTGGGGAAGTCTAATGTCCCTGGTACTATGATGGTGCTCGCTGATCTTGGAGTATAAGAGGTCTCAATATTATTGTTATCCTTGGGGTGGTTTGGGACTACCTCATAATCTTCCAACTCTTTCTAGAAGATGTCAAATGTGTTGTCCCCAAAAAATGCCACCCATTTTTGGGACAACCTACAAACCAAAATTTCTCTCTTCCCTTCTCAAAATTTGTTCTGAGCTTTCAAATTCCTCATTTTTAAGCCTTTTACATAAAAGGATTCATAGGTTTAAAAAGCTTTTGCAGGTGAGTTTAGTAAAAAGAACCAGCTTCTAACACTTAGTCATTTTGAGGATTGGTTCAGCGCCTCGGTTCAATCAAAAGAGTTCAATCGGCAAATGATAAAGGACAAAGGCTTGAACCATTAAACTTTGAACCACTTTGGTTCAAAGGTTCAATGGGTTCAATGACCAAGTTGGTCCAATGTGCTTGGTGCAAAATATCAAAAGGAATTAGCCAAATAACAAAGAATGAGCCAATTGAACCATTGAACCGTTGAACCACGGTTGGTTCAATCGGCAAGTTCAAGGGGCTACCCCAAAGTGAAAAAGGCAAGTGCCCTTATGGAGGGTAGGCAGCATTAGTTCAAAGGGAAAAGAAAAGACAGAATTCCTTCAAATTTTTTCAAAGGCCCAAAAGGAACCATTCTTTTAGACTTTTTGTTTGGTGGAAATGGTAAGGCAAAAGAAGCCAAAAGAATTCTTTCGAGAAGACTTTTCTCAAAAAAATGTTAAGGAAAAATTCCTTCAGACTTTTTGTTTCAAGGAATTCTTTCAGGATTTTTGTCTGAAGGAAAAGCCCAAAAGCCAAAAGCCCACCAAAGATGTAAGAACTCACTAGGGAAGTTGAATCCTGAAGATCGCATGAAAAATCCCAAAGGATAGATACCCTTGCGAGGGACACCTGACGTCAGAGAAAGGACTGTTTTAAAAGCCTGAAGGGACACCTTCCCTTCGAGACATTCCAAAGGTTGAACAAAGATGTAGAAAGGAACTTTCATAGACTTAGACAAAAAGGGGATTTAAAGGATGAACCAAATGAACTGATTGAACCATTGAACCGTTGAACCAAAAGGTTCAACGGGTTCAAGGTTCAAAGGTTCAACCAAAGCTTAGAAAGATAAAGGAAGCAGTGTTTGAGCGAGACACAGAATAAACCAATGAACTAATTGAACTGAAAGAGTTCAAAGTTCAATGGTTCATAGGTTCAAAAGTTCAAAGGTGGCCTCAGTCAAGAGAGAAGCAGTAAACAAGTGGTTCAATGGATGGTTCAACCAAGGAGTGAAGAAGCGATTGAACTAAGAAGCGATAGAACAAAAGTGTCAGAATGAACCAATGAACCAATGAACTTTTAGTGGTTCAATGGGTTCAAGGTTTAACATGAATCAAGTGATCTACTGAAAAGAGAGCTTGAAGACTCAAAGAGAGAAGATCGATGCAAAGAACCAAAAATGTCTTCGAAAGAGTTATTTCTAGTAGCTAGAACAGTGGATTGAGTAGACTTATGAGTGCACCAAACCAAGGATGAAGCCTATTTTTCTTCCATGAAGTAAAGATAAATTGGAAAAAGACTAGATGGTCCATACCAAGGAAGAAACATATTAGATGAAGGGACATGCCATAGTTATGGTAGCGCACTATTCTCAGCATGGTCTCTCCAGACAAGATTGAAGGCACATTGAATATGTTGACTGCAGCATGGGTCATCCCATGGAAAAAGGTGCCAATCCTTGCATAGTTACAATAAGTTTGTAAATTCTCTCATTTGTAAAGGACACTTTTCATTTTTACAAGAGTGAAACTCTACCCATTTTGAAAGAAGACAAAGACTTTGAGCTCAGATTGTAATTTCATTTCATTTTTATCTGAATGAGAAAGCAGGTTATTTACAAACTTTGTGTTATTTTGGTTTGTATCATTTTAGAAGATCATTATTACATCTATCTTCTGAAGGTGTTCTTATTCATTTAATTTGGCAAGCAGAATTAGTGAAAGTAATAGGGAAGTGTCCTGAAACCAACTGTGGGAAGACTTTGTGCTTTCACAATTGTTTTCAGTCTATGTTTTCTTTTTCTTTCTATGTTGAGGATTATGGGATGACTTTGTGCCCCCATTATCCTTTGTGATATACTCTTTGGGTAGCTGAGGTGGAAATTTTGTGTTCTATTTCATCCTACAATTATTGTGCCCTTTGGTTACTGGTTACTTTACTATTTGAAAGAAACTCCTGTTGTTTCCTGCAAGAACACTTCTGAAAGAAGAGAAGTGCCTCCAGTGTTTACACCAGGATTTTCTCCTTTGTCTATGTGCATCATCTCTAAAATAAGAGAGATGGATGGTTTATTCTGCCCCCATGTGTTATTTTTTGCTTATTTATATTAGATATAGCTCCTATGTATCTATAGGGAACCTCCCCTTGATGAGAGGAGAGATTTGTCTTTGATTGATGTAGTAAAGTTGTACACTTGGCCAACCAATCTTCCTGGTATGGTTGATCAGACCTATTTTGTTGATCAGTACGTTGATTGACAAAATATTCACCAAACAAAATGCACTATAGAATTCAAGGTAGTTGAGTTTACCATGCTGGGATATATTGCACACTTGACACTAGTTAGGCAAGGCCAACTCATAGATGTTAATCTCAAGGAGATTATTAGGAAAAAGCTCAATTGGTTGTTAGGGTAGTTTTGGGGATTATTTTACCTCTAGTAGGTGAATTTACTTTTGTAACTCTCACCACCATTATTTCTAACCTATCTTTAGATGCCTAAGAATTCATTTTTGAGCTTATGTATCATGCATTGTATAACATCTAACTCATTCTTAGTGGTTTTCTAGGGAAAAAATTGGATATTTTTCTTAGTAGGGACTGGAATTTTATTTTGAGGTTTAGGTACCACTTCATTTTTGATTGGGATAAGGAAGCCTAGGGGCTGATTAGGAGTAACATGGCTCAAATTAAGTTAGTTTGTCACTAACACATATTGTAGCATGGGTATATCTTGGCTAGTGGCAAAGAGGGGGTTCAAATTAGGCATATTTTGCAATAGGTTTAGGATGAATGGTGATAATAGACCTTGAAGATTCAATTTTATATCTCTTTGATGGCCTTAGAATAAGTTAGAGGTAAGTCTACCACTAAGGGTATTTTTTAAAGAACATATCAGTCCAATGATCTAGTGTGTTCTTATACATTTAAAGGTTTAGGTGGGAATCTATTCTATAAAACACAATACTTAAAATATACATATATTGAAACCTACCATTGAAATTTATCATGGGTTCATTAGGTTCCATTTTATGTAAGTGAACTATTATTATAATACACTTGGAGTGATGACTTGCCTAAATTGGGTGAGGAAAATGTTATTGAATTGGTCCCAACTTGTGATATATCCATTGATAAGTTAAAGAACCAATCATACACCATTTACATTGGAGTGAACATTAATTTAATGTAGGTAATGTCCTCATGTTTGACATTTAGAATCTTGAGATCAATTTTGTATGAGGTTATATGTTCTTCAATGGTATACCCCACACCTGGTGTGAATCTTAAGAGGTACCTTTCTAGGTACCTAGGTAAATCATGGATAAATCCATGAATGTAGATATCATACCCATCCAACCATACCATGGGTGTAGATGTAGGTAGAGGTACAATATGTACAAATTGGGAGGATGAGCTAATAGGCATAGCCACATGATTTAGTTTCCCTCTAGTATTTCTAATTATACTATAAATTGTAATGGGGATATTATTAGTCATCTAGGACTAACTAATGATCAAATGATCCATAGAGTAGGCTCTAGGTTGATATTAGGTAGGCTAGTAACTTGAATCTTTTTTAGATAGTGAAATTGGGGTCCTCCTTTTAGTTCCAACTATTATTCATTTTATGATCTCCTTCCTAATTGCACCTATTAGATTAGATGTACTGAGAGAGTTCAATGAATAATTTAGAGACTTGCATAGCCTCTTTTTAATATTTTTTTGATATAACATAGGGCATGAGATATAGGTATAGGGTTCTGTTATATAGCCTACCTAAAATAGATCTCCAAGAGATGTACCACTACCACCATAGGTCCAATCCTAATTTTCTCATTGATTTATAGAACTTATACACTCCTAACTAGACCAATGGCAACATATTAAATTATAGAGTTTTACTTTTGCTCACTTCACCATTTATAAAATAGAAATATCACTTTTTCACAAATAAGCATCAAAAGAGAGGGAGGGTAGGGCATAATAAAATTCCTTTGATTAAAATGGAATACAAATGCTTCTAGGACCACAACATGCTTAGTTATAGTTGCACCACTATATGCTAAGTTTCATGATGATTCATGCTTAAATAACAAAAGGAGAGAGAATATAAGGAGAAAATACAAATGCTTAATTATAAGATTCCTTTAATTAATTAAATACACACAAGTATATAATTGATTACACAGAGGTCCTTACAGACTTCAAATAAAGTGAAATGAATCAAATAACCTAACTAAAATAGAAAAAGTACATCCTAGTTAATACATAAACTCTATAGAAAATCATAAATTAAAGTCTTATAGCATTATTATTGATATATTAAACTAAAATAAAATGGAATAATTATAATGCAACTAGATAAATTTACATAGAAAATCAATTTTGCATTATTCTAATAGCATTTGTTTATAAATAAAGTTGACCCTTGTAACATACTATACTAGTATATATAAAAGGGAGAGATGGATATTGGTTCTAAAAGGCACAATATACTTCTCTTGGCCATCATGTCCTGAAATCATATAATAAAATTATGTTAGAATATTCCTCATCATATAACAGATAAGACAAAACATAATCCCACAACCCACTAAGGATCCTTAAGGAGAGGTTTGAGTTAGAATACATCTTAATGGTTCTAGTGAGATCTACTAATGATTAATCAACAAGGTCTAATCTCTAAAAGTGGATAAGAAAATTTTGAAAGAATGTTTTTTGTTGGATCTGCTATGCACATATAGTATCGAGAACACACACCTTTTATACCTCTATGGTACTCTAAATGGTCGAGAGGCTAGACACATGTCACTTTGTCAATATATTTGACTGCGTAATCCTTATATAACAAGATAAATGTCTAGATATATTGATTTAAGGTCCACTTTAATGTCTTTTACTTATGAATTGAAGTCAAAACAAGTGTCCTAATTGAGTTTCTTGGAATTATGACACTTGTCCACTTTATATTCAATTAGGACCCATGTAATTGACTTTATCTTGTGAATCGAGACTAATCTAGATGCTAAGTCATCCTTAAAATTATAGATATGTCCTTATAATTATCATAGGACTCATATTTATGCCTTAAACCTACCTTGTCTCATGTCTAATTTATTCATAGGTTAAAACTTTGCATGTCTTCACTCTTCCAATAGATTTGAACTTAGTTATTAGCATCATAGGCCCCCTTTAGTAATGAATAAGTGAGATGCCTGAACATGGCATAATCTCACTCTTTTGATTGGTTGTTGAGATTTGATGCATGTTCCCTTAGGAATTTATCCATGGTTTAAAGAGATGTTGACATATAGATTAATTTTATTGATTCAGGGGATCATGAGTTATGTATAATACTTTCCTCTATTTGTAGGTTATGAGATAATGAGATTTTTCTATGTGGATGACCCTCACTTATCTAGATACTCAAGGAACCTCTAGAATTCATCCTACTTCTATTTTTCATGGATGAGTAGGATCATTCCATGTGGCATGATCTCATTTATTTGGGTGATCATAGACCTCAATACTTGGGAAACTTCTTTTAGGCTCTAAATGAATGAGATGTTGACATGTGGCTCAATCTCATTGATCTGGGGGCTTTTAGGATTCACATTATTTTTTTCTAAGTATGCATGCTCTAGAGGCTAAAATTTTACCACATGGATGGCTCTCACTTGTTTATGGGTATCTTAGATATTTGACTATGTTAATAACCATTGACCTACTTGACAAGATATAGGTGAATAGGATTGTGCCATGTGGCATGATATCATTTAATTGAAGGATTCGCTATCTCTAAACTTGTATCTCTATTTTTGGGTAATGAGTGAGTGGGATGTTGCCATGTAAATGGACCTCACTTTTATATATGTTCATAATCCTTTGGATTATACACATGTTCTTGTTATTCATGAATGAGTAATATTGTGCCATGTGGCATGATCTCATTTATCTAGATGATCAAGGAACTTTGGGACTTAGGCCTCTGTCTACAAGCTCTAGATGAGAAAGATCATGACATGTGGCATAATATCACTTATTTGGAGGGTATTTGATATTATAGACTTGGTCATACTCTAATTTTTCTCAATATGAATTCAATAGAGACATGTGGAATGGTATTAGAGCTCAGGTACTAGTAGAGTCTTTACCTTAGCCATTTACAATAAAAAAAAGTGAGTAACTAGGATAAAGACATGTGGCATAATATTAGTTACTTAGGTAACTTAGAATTATAGCTATTTTTCCTCATAAGCCATGGAGAACCAAGATTAAATCATGCATCTCAATCCTATGAATTTGGGATCTCATAAAATAAAATACTTTATCATTTAAAAAGATCCTTTATGGGGTAGTTGGGTGCCCACACATGGAAGGACGTGAAGTTTAAGGTATGACCATTAGAATTTAAACTTATGTAATTATCCATTAGAATTAAAATTCATTTCCACTCTTAAATTTGACATTTGTTCCTAGTGTAAGAGATACATGCAACAATGGTCTATGTGAGGAACTTTTAGCAAAATGACTAAGTATGAAAGTTACTCATACTACAGGGGATGTTTTTGAGTTGGACCAAGTAGGTTTTGGTAAGGTGAACTTGTGGGGTTAGAACACTCATGAAAAAGATAAAAAAACCTTGGGAAAAATAAGTTATCTCGGTTAATCCATAAAACTAGAATTAATATGAATGTCAAAGCACCAAAATCTAATTATATATATAAAATAACTTCAATAGATATGTCCATTTAGACCTTTAGACTCTAGCATAAAAAAATACTAGAGAAACTATGGGAAAACTTAGTCAACTTAGGATTGGACCAATTTTTCATTACTAATAAGAGACTTAGACCTAAAATAATGACTTTCAACATAGACTTGGATAGATTCATCTCTCAACAAGACTTGTACATGAAATTTAAGTAAAAAGACGATCCTAGTTTGAAAATATGAAAATGGGGCATCTTGGTCACAACAAAGTCTAATAAATCCTATACTACACCATTTTATTTGGCATAGATAAATCCTAAACAAGAATACACATACATTCATAAATAAATAAATAAATAAATAAATAAGAAACATATAATAGAGCTAAAGGGATATAAATACTTATCTTGGGTTGACCCCTCAATACTTTAATCCCATTTTTGGCTCAAGTAGAGCTTTCAAAAATAATGTTTTAGGTTTAACTCAAATTATTTGATAAAGACCTATATATACTTAGCTAGGAACTCCCAATGACTCTTGATATTGAGCTTAAATGGCACCACAAGACAAGAATCCTCAAGATAAGATTTTAAGTTGTTGAATCTACCAAATGGTATTGAGGTCAAATGTTTGGATGAAATTAGAGTGAATAACTAGTATATGATATAATATGAATGAAATTTGACTCCTATATATAGTTATCCAATACCCAAAACTAACCTTAAGTTCTAAGCCAATGGTATCATCTTGGTCGATATAATTTAAAGATGTTGATTGATACAAAATGGTCTCAACCAAGTTGATACAATAAATTATCAAGAAACATGCTTATAATTATATTGATTTGGCCAATATAGTACAATAAGGGTGAAGTTATAGAAAAGACTGTATCATCCAAGATGATTCCATAGGATATAGGGAAGCTATACTAGACAAGGGATAAACATGAGAGATAGATGGATAGACACTTAGATGAGGTAAAATTGATAGTATTAGTAATGTAATCATGATATAATAGTGATGTATCTTACAAGTCACTATGAGCCTTTCCCACTCCATTCCTAGTGGACCCTTTAAAACATGCACTCATGGAGATTAATGCATATGCATGCCCTATAAGATAAATCATTAGTAAATTATAAAATGAAAAATATTATGTGTATTCATATTCCCCACTAGAATCTCATCACATGTCACAATAGTATAATATGGGATGGTGTTTATTGAAATAAACATAACAACACAAGCGTAACTAAAATGAAATTGTAAAAGAAATAAAATTAAAGGATGTACTATTAATTACCTTGTTGATTGTATAACATTTTATATATGTCGTAGGTGATGAAATCCACCCAAAAATTATAACAAGAGGTGGACCTAAAAAATAATATAAAATTAATTTTTTTACAAAAAAATATGTTAGCACCTAAAAACTATCTATCTCACTAGGATTCTAAGGCTTATTTAAGCTCATGAAAATGACCTATGAAAATGAAGATATGGGGAAAATACATAATTTCATGGTAAATAATTAATAGTTGTGAAAATTAAATTTTTTTTCTATAAATAGGTGAAAACTATTCATTTGTGTATTTTTTATTTTTGGAAAACTAAAGCTCTGATTATCCAATTTTAGCTCTTTTAGAGATCAAGATATGCATTTGGGGATTATCATACTTAAGGATAAATTAGTATAGGTATGTTGTGAATTTGTTGTCCATTTTGTCAATTATGGAATAAAATCAACTAGATTAGGAAATATAGGCATCTAGGAAAATCCATGTAACCTTATTTTTATCAAAACAAAGCTATAATTAAGACAATAATTAAGTAGTTGAAATAAATTCAAAACTAAGGCCAAAGACATTTATTAAGGTCAAGGAAAGAAATTTACACACTTATAAAACTATATCAACCAAGTTAATGTAGTTTATAATGGCACTAAAGGTCTTTTGACAAATATTATAGGGTAGGGTTGATTGAGTTAGGTGAATTGCTAGCCAATACCATATGTTATGATGATTTAGTATGAAATCAGTTGAGTGGGTGATATCATAGGGTATGGATGATGGTGGTGAAGGATAAATGTGGTTGATGTAGTTTAACAGTTGGCCAATATAGTATAAAGTGTTAGGATTGTCAATATTTTGGGGTATGATTGATATATTAGGACAAACAAATAGTTTATATCATAGGGTATGGCTGATATAGTAGATTGAATTATTGGATAATACCATATGGTATGGTTGGTGTAGTATAAAGATAATCATAGATAGTGTAGTTAGGCACTTGATCAATGTAGTATAAAATGAAAAAATATTAATTTTATATTTTGAATTAACTTTTAGCATTTCTTTTGGTTTTTTAGATTAAATTTTAATTTTGCTTGTTTGATATTTTTTAGAGGTGATAGATATTATGGTGGAACATTGATGCGAGTTGGATACTAAATCTACTAAAGATATTGATAATAGTCGATTGAGCACGTCTAACCACACTTAGTGTCAGAGGTATCATATATATGTGTTAGGTACCTCTGAGCTTAGAGATTATCACCATGTTTTTAGATTGATTATAAATACTCACTGATACATTCAGGTGGGTGGTGGATGGGGATATTATTAAGGTATAAATAATCCTAGAGGATGTACATGTGATTCTTGGACTACTAATCATTAAAAAAATTATGGTGTGAAATACCCTAGATATGATAGATGAGAGATATCCTAATAGGGTACAAGATTAGATATGTATGAAGGGTTTAAACTCATTGTACAATTGTTTGATGTATATGTTTTGGTAATTTTAGATATTTAGAATGCATTGATTACAATTATAACCACATGTGTGCTATGTCATAATTTTAATGGGGTCATGCCATGCTACATTATAGCTATGTGTCACTCAATGTTAGAGTAGGCACTTTGTTTGACATGGGGTCAGTGATATGTGTGAAATAGGTGCATGATTTTTATATTATTTTGATTAGGGGCCAATAGAATATGAGCCCTATCATACTATTTTATTGTTGGATATATGAGATATTCCTGATGTAAAATTGTGTGGGACCATATGATTTCATCCCATGAGGGAGGAGTTGGTCTCAAGACCATGTTCTCTAATTAATCCCTCATGTGTTGACACTAGAGATACTACAGTGGGATCAAATTGTTTAGATGCCATAAAGTGGTATTATAGATGGTGGTTGTTATGATACCATAGTATAAGTTAGGGGTTAGAGTCACATTAATAGACACTACACATGATGGGTATAACCACACCCTTTTGATCACATACTAGGGTAGCTTAGACTTCCACACTTGGTGGTTCCTTTGGTGGTCATAAGATTCTATGCCCAACATGCTAGAAAGCCACTAGGTGTATGAGGATGAGGTGTGCTAGATATAGTTCTCATACTGATATCACACTATCTAATGGTGGTGAGATGGTGATAGAGGTGGTAGTGAGTAAACCAATGAAATTAAGGAGGTAGATAGTGGTATTTTTACTTCAGAGACAATAAATATATCCTCATGTAGCTCTAATAGCCAACTAGACCATACAATAATGAGTGCATTTGTAAAATTTTTAGGTTTTAATTATTTAACAAGGGAAATTTAGAGGATTTTCATTAAGACATAGTCACAAAAAAACTTGTATCCTAAGTGGATGAAGTGATGGAATTACTATTAATAAGTAAATGTATTTGAATTTGGGCTATTTTTTTAGAGGAAAATATGTGCATGTTAGGTATTAGTGATACACATATTTTGGATTTGGATATACATGTGATATGTGATGTTATTTTGGAATGAATTTTTTATATGTGATAGTAGATGAGGAGACACAATGGAGCACTTTGGTGGAGGCTACCCACCATGATATTTTAGACCTAGTGTTTCCTTAGCATGACACCATAATATTATAGATCTCATGGTACATGTAGTCAGAGCACATGTTATATTGTTTCAATTGGTATGGGAGGTTTTTATGGATCTTTGATTATGAGATTAGGTTAATAATCAGGTGGATATACTATTATGGATGGGATGAGGTGAGGTATTATGGTGGTGAGAGTTGGAAACATAGAGAGTTTATCAAATGAAAACAACTTGATAAGTATTAGGTATATGGATTGAGATTTTTTGGATATAAAGGTCAAGTCCAAGGGTTGTATTCATGGATTTAAATGATACAATGGATTATATATGGTGCATTACCTAGAGCATCCATGGTGATCATGGTACCTCATAATCCTATTAAGAGTTAAGGTGGACCATAGGACTATATTCCATGATGTATTTAGTTGCAGTCATTTTGATGTATAGATGATGTATTGATGTAGAAAACTAATCCATATATATATAGGGATATATTTTTTGGATTTATCATTACTATTTAATAAGATGTTATAGGAAAATTTTATTATCTATTATGTAGATTTTATTATTTTATATAAAATTTCAGAAAATGCATGGTCAAAAAGAATAAAAATTAAAAGGACATTATAAGTAAGTAGATATAAATAAATCAACTAAAAAAGGATGTAAATATGATAAAAGTGAATGTAAAACACTATAATAAAAATAAAATATCTAATGTGAGAAAATAAAAAAGATAATCAAATAAGGATGTGCATAAAATAAAGTGTTATTCCATGTAAGATAAGTAAAATCCACATGAATCAAACACTAAGAAAAACACAAATGATTGTCAAGAAATGTTATCCAAAATGTACGACAAGTAAAGTCAACTAAAATTGAGTAAAAATGAGAACACCAGATGATTGTAAAAATAAACTCCTATTTAATAAAAGTGAATTACATAAAATCAAACAAGAACATGATATTAAAAATAAGTATAAGAATCTAATGAGTGAAAACTCTAAATCAATGTTTATTATAAAACATGATGTAAGAAAGCATAAACATCTAACATCATGGCTATGATGAATAATTTGGTGTGGATAAACATGATGGATTTTTTAAGGAAGTCCTATTTGTATTCCTTAAGGTTTTAAAATACAAATAATGAAATTAAAATCTAAGAGGCATCATAAATGAACATGGAAAATCAAATCTAAAAGTAGATGGGATAAGACATGATCAACTTATAAGTGATATCCATCAAGGGGATATCAATGATGATACAATGTAATGAAGGATTTAAGGTGTCACATGGGTGTCTTATAAATCAATAGTGAAGATGTGACACTCTAAAAAAGTGGGTGAGGCTAAAATATTTTTCAATCGAGGACCTAGGGAACTTCACCTATGAAGCATAGACTTGAGATAACAAAAGTACATATGTCATCCCATGAAGGCAATATGCATGAAACTTAAAATGATACTACCTTCCCACAATATGTTCCCCACTCCATAAGACACCTTATATATCCATCTACCTACTACTAATATTGGGTAACTATGTGATAAAATAGGTGGAACTATAATGTAGTAAGATAATGATTTACTGATATAAGACTTCGTACCTTTGTATACTATTCTACCACACCCCAATGAACCTTATATCTATTATGAGGCCAACTATAGAGTTTAATATTTGAATAGAATAGGAGATTTTTAAAAATATCACATATTTTGGTGTGATATTAATTTTATAATTTTAATTTTCCTTTTAACTTTGCCTTTTATTATGATATGGATTTTAACTCTTTTGGTTTTTATTTTTCATCCTCCATACATATTTGGAAAAAAACAACATGGTGATATACATATATTACATAAGAGAGCTTATGCTTGTCCCTTATAAAGGAGAAACTAAAGACCATGGTGCCCAAAAAGACTCATGTACTTGCCCCATATGGAAGTGTGTAATATTGTAACCAATCTACATGTGCCTAAAATTAAAGAAAAATAGATAGATGGGGACTATGAGAGATATTTTAATGTAAAAATAAGTGATATAATGATGAATAGGCTTATATCAAATCATAAGGATAATATCCATGTCACTAAGGAAGTTTTACTAACCTACATGGGATATAGGACAAGAAATGATTTACAAAGTCATCCTAAAAGAGGATGAGAACTTGATATATAGAACCTAAAATGGTTTACACGTGGGGCTAAAGAATCACAAGGAAACTAAGGAAAATTGATAAAAAAAAAATAGGATATATAGAACCTGAAGGTGATACCTAATATCTACTAGAGAAAAAAGGTTGATTTTAAAATGATTATGCAATGATGAAGAGAATGCATACAATGCTAAGAAAGTAAAGTACTAAAATTACAAGAGAACATGATAAATAAGTTATATATATGTATGTATATACACACACAAAAAAAAAATCATCACATACACTAAAAAGAATATTAAAATTAAATCTAGTCATATGAAAATGTGAAAAATATGATATGATTGAATTATTTGTTAACAAATGTCATGAAAGATCTTGACATTCATCATCTATATAATTTAATAATCCCTATTATATTTGATATCTAGATCTAATCATAGTCACCTCTACTCTCTTTGAGATTCATGTAATTAATTCTTGGGACATAATATCTATTTAAAAACTATGCATTCTAGAAGGAGGAGGGTGTGGGGCCTCCTAGCGAGAAACCTTAAAGTAAGGAACCTACAATGTCATGCCACATACATCCTATGAACTTATTGGAGGCTATAGTTATAAGGTATTGTGTTCCTCTACACTAAGTGAACCATATGAGTATTGATATGAAATTTGAGATGAAGGCCTCAAAATATATTGAAAAATGTTTTTAGATATCTCTAGATTATCTATATGATGAGTAACACATTAATTCCAAATACAATATAATTTCCCTTATTTTGGGATATACACTATTCATATATTTTATGGTGGCATATTCATGATGTTTGGAAAGTGAAGTTACTTCAATATGAAGTGCATCTAAGTATTGTCAATGAGATCGACAATGAGTTATAAAATGTGTTCATCCCAAAAATACAATAAACACACATAGGAGTAGTATAATGAGATGGTTGACTATCTATAGTGGGGAATGAGCCTTACAACTTGTGTTATGTTATAAATCTTTGGAATCCTCAATAATATTTGGCTAGGTGACCCAATACCTTGTGAATCTCATAGTATGGTTCATATTTTTAGGAGGGTGGGTGTGATACCACATCTAACCTAGGTGAATAATCATACTAGGGTCTACCTAGAACATTTTCAAATAACTTGTCATTATCAAAACACAGAGTGGTTGATTTAATAACTTGGTTCTAATTTATATATCTTAGGTATGCTCTTCACTCATGATGTGAATGACCATAAAATTTGTTAAATGAACAAAAAGGAATTACTAATTATTTAGGAGTTGACCTCAATGTGGGTCATATCAGCATGGCATTTATCTTAAGAGGAAGTGAGCTACAAAGATTTTAAATCATATAAAAATAGTATAGTCAAGCCATTTATCTATCCTTAAGCATGCTCCAGAGGGCTCAAAATTAATTAGAGTAGTATGCATAGTATAAGTTGGAATGCACTCCATATCATACATGTGGACATCAACTAAAGGAGTAATGTCAGGTAAATTGGAATGAGGGTGAATAATGTCAATTAATTTAATGTAGTTAGAATATGAAGTATGTTTTTATGAGTGCTAAATAGAAGAACACCATATGAATTATGCATCTCTATCTTGGGCATAACCAGTTAAGTATGAGTCATCAAAGGAATAATCATCATCATAATACATAGTAGTAATATTGATATTAAGGGATTTAACCACTATGTCATTATAAGATGAGTAGGAGGCAATATTATTAGGAATAACCATACAAGTGGGAAACTTATTAGTCATCCTCTTATGAAAATGAGGTTACAAATAAAGGGGTAGAGGATATATGATATTATAATAGAGGTCTTGCGTTTTGATCTTAAGTTTGATATCATCAAGATCATCATCATTAGAATCTAAGATGTTAGGTGGTATGTTTCCCATAAGCTTGAGGTGACCATTGTATCGTCAATTATAATTAAAGGGATAATTAAAGGATTGGTATTATTGAAAATGGATAATATTCAATGGTCATAGGTAGGTGTTTCAAATACACCACTCTTGGAATTTCTTGAAATTCCAAAGATTAATATTACCTTGAGTTTTTTATAAAGCACCCTTATGAGGTAATTTGACACACTAGCATGTATAGGAGTCCAATTCCTTCATGTGATCAGTTTAAGAAGGGCCAAAAAATATGTTATACAATAAAAAAAATTTAAATATCATAACCTTAACTCTAACCATGATGGGTGGGACTATGACAGGATGTCAAAGTAATCTAAGTGGAGGCATTTGTATTTTATCATTGCCTTGGTATGTGATTTTGGTATGTGTAGGATTACACTCTTAGTATATAAGATTTTTTATGAATTATAGAGGAGTGGTGAAAGTGACAAAACCTTCATCTATCAAAGATACTTTGACATAAATATCACCAAATTAGACACTTATGAACAAAGGAGGATTTCCCACATGAATTAAAATTTTGTTAGGGATCAAAGATGGTAATAGGAAATTTTAGTGAGAGAGAATCATATGTATTTTAATCAACTTGGATGGATAATTCTTCATGTTTTTGTAAGATTTTATCTTTGGACCTAGGTAAGGTAGATTATTTCCTCATAGGTGTTGGTTGAGTAATTTTCACATCAAATAAAATATGCATCAATCATTTTTGATGATGTAGTGAAGTCCTCATGAAATTGATAAAATGAGTTTGAGAGGGGAAATTAAAAATTTATTCTATGGGGTCCCGTTCATCAAATCCTACATGGGTTAGATAGGACTGTAAAAGAGATATGGGATTCTAAAGAAAATTAGTTGAAGAATATTTTGATCTATGTTGAATTTGATTGGGAAATAAATGGTGTCATCTTGGCCCTACTAATATAGTTGAGTCAAGTTGATCCAACACTATCAAGTTGGTTGATGCCATTAATTACATGAAAATATCAAAATTATAATTCATCAACCTATTCAATGCAGTAGCATCATAATTAAGTGTCATAATAGATTACACTAGATAGGTCGGTGTAATAGATTTTTTCATAAAAAGGAATGTATCAGGTTGGATGATGTATTTTATTATGATATAATAACATAATACTATATCAATTTGGAATGTTTAGTTGATATAGGGAGTGATGTAAAAATATATTACATCATGATAGCTGATATAATTAGAATAGGAAGTGATGCAAAAATAGACTACTCTGGGAGAGTTGATGTAGTTGTGAATATAGGAAAATATACTACATTGGTGTATACATTTTTAAAATATGAAAAATTTATTTAGTTGGCCAATGTGTTTGGGTTGGTGGAAATGACAGAAGTGATAATTTCCTCTCGATCAATGTCCATGAAATGATGAGGGTCTTTATCCTGAACTATTTAGTGAGTAGGATATGAAATACATATTCAATGAGGATAAGTATCAATATATTATACTACTAGTTTCATATTGTTCATATTGACTAAGTTTTATTCACCATTAAATGTGTGTGGGTTAATTTTGGTTTTAACAACATTGATAATTGGAGGTTTATTTTGAGTATTCATTTTTTGGTTTTGATTGTGATTAGGATGTGGATTAGAATATGTATTAAGGTGAGAATTATCTTGTTTAAGACCTTCATTCTTGAATTTTGATTCATGATATTTTTATACCTTTTCATATGCATATTACTATTCTATGATGATAAACTCATGATCAAGGTCTAAACTGAGTAGGAATTCAAAAGAAATGTGTTTAAGTGATTTAAAGATCTCATGGGAGTGTCCCAAAATTTAATGGAGCTAAAAAAAATATGGGGGTAATATAAATTAGCATTAAGTTAGGAAGTATCAAATTATATAGGTGAGGGTTTAGGAATATGTTTCGTAATCTTAGTTAGGGAAAGAAGATGATGAATTTCACAATTGTTAACTTGTGAAAAAGGAGGAGGCTGTAAGGGAATTTTCTTGATAGGTTAGGAAAACATCACTTCATATAAGCATCTAGGTATAATATTATTTATAGTTATCATAGACTCTTATGTGTCTAAGACATGATCATTGGTAGCATTTTTATTATTATACTTCATAAGAATGAATTCTAGGTTTGGGCTAGGAAGGCTCAAATTATCTAATGAGAAAGTCTTGTCTTTTATCTTGATCAAGGGTTTATTTCAATGATTTTGGAGATGAGTCCTAACTCTATTTTTTATTTTAATATGAATGACATTGGTAAAAAAATGGAAAAATTTGCCTTTTGAAATGTTATGCTAAGATTTTTTAGCAAAGGCTTTCTAATGCTTGATGAAAGCTTGGGCAATCTTGATATCTAATTACTTGCAATCAATGAAATGGGATAATCTATTTTTAGGGAGATCATTGGTTTGAAATTATTGAACCAATATATTAAATAAGTCCTCTAAACTTGAGATAGACTTGGATTTGATTGGTTTTTCTAATCTAAAACATCACCAAAAAGGGTTTTAGATAATAGTTTAGTAGCCACAAAGGTTTTAAGCTTAATCCAATTTTTATAAATATTTCCAAATGATTTAAAATGTAAATCAGGATTAGTATATCCACTAAATGTCATCAAAGGAGTGATTCCACCTATGTATATGTTTGTAATTTAATAAACTAATGGTTATTAGCTTTATTGTGAAGTTTAAATTTTTGATATGAGATTGTTGTGAGAATATCTAATGGGTTTGGGGGGACATTTAGATTTCGTGCTCCCTACTAAATTTTTTGAGGATGGTTTTTCATTTGCATCATTTTTTTAGTACAATTTTCTTGAAATTTTTCTATTTGGTTGATGAATTACAATATGATTTATTGAGGATCAAGAGCACTTTGACTAGAGTTGGAATCTTGAGTAACTTATTGGGATACACTAGATGTGGTATTAATTCTAGTGTTAATGTGGGTTCTTTGGGTAGACCCACTTAAGACAAGGCTTTCCATGTTAGGATAAACACTAGGGATGATGGATGAGGATGGGAATGAGGAGGTCGCGTGATGGCTTATCTCAAGTTTGGTAGATATATTAGGGATAAGGGAAGGAAGGAATTATATATGGAGAGATATCATGAGATTATATAGCACCATAAGGTCCTTTACCCTATGCTTGGGATGTTATTTAAAGTATAACATCATTCCATATGTGTACTTCAGATCACACTCATCTTCCACCTCTATAATGTATTGAGGTGGGTAATATCATTGAATGGTCTAAGGATTGTTGAGTGGTTCAAAAATTATTAGATCAAGTTGAAGTCACATGAAAATTACTTATATCTTGGTCTTGATTCAAATTATTAGGTAGATGAGTGTTAGGGATTTTATGGGAATTTATTCATTCCTTTAAATCCTATTGGGTTTTTAATTTAGGTTAACAACAATGTATGCATAGGCTAGGATGAACCACAACTATACTCTTTCTCTCAATAGACTATGGTTTATGTAAGTTCAATCAAATAAAGACTACTATACTTAGATGATTAGATGAGTACAAAATGAATGTTTTATATATATTAAAGGGTTTCCCAAAATGTGAATGATAATAGGAAAGGCTTCCAAAACCTAATCCAATGACAAATATTTAACTCTCACTAGACCTCAATAAATATGTACTTCATAGTGGAAGATAAAATATTAACTAAACTAGTATGGAAAGTGTAGTTAATTACACATGAAATAGATGGCATCATCTAAGTTGATATAGTTTAGAACTAAGCCTAGGAAAATCATACTATATTATGATGGTTGATGTAGTAAGATGACATGAAATAATTGTATCATGGTGTATATTATAGCTGGAAAAAGGATGGTAAAATAAGACTCTATCAATCTGGTTGATGTAATCTAGGAGACAAAAAAATGTATTGAGTTGGTTGATTTAGTGTACAAACACATAGAAATGTATCATTCTAGCCAATGTAGTTTGAAAACACAACACATAATAGTATTAAGTTGGCCAATATAGTTTTTAAGGTGAGAAATCTAAATTTTTTATAACTACTTTACAAAATTCAAGACAATGAGATATACTAAAATGGATTTGATTGACTTTGAGGCTCTCAAATATATTGATCCTAGTCATAATACAATGAATATGATCATCAAAGAACTAATCACATAGGATTCCATCATACCTATGGCCACACTATCTAATATTTGAGGTATGTTGAGAATAACTTCCCATGGCTAACTACTTACAAGTGCACTATAGAATAAAATGGATGGATGGCTTCCTATATCTCAAAATAGGGAATCTATAGGTGTTTTGTATGTACCATGATATTTTTAGAAACTAATGTATGTGTATATTATTTTTTAATGGATTGAGTATTGGGTTAATACCCCTCATACCGTGATGTAGTTAAAATAGACAACCAATTAGCCCAAAATGAAAATTTCTATGAGTTTTAAATCTATCAAAACATAGTTTCTAGGAAAGCCAATCAAAGTAAAAATCAAGATGTCAAAATCTATATTTGTATCATGTAATGGATTTAAACAAGAAAATAGTATGGTACTAGGCCAACCAATATAATAAAAACTAATAAAATGAAATTTAACACACATAGATGTATTGAGATAGCTGGTATAGTTGTATAAACACATAATTATATTAGGTTGGCTGATATAGTTTGGAAAAACACAAAATGGTACCACAGTGGTTGATACCATTCATGAACAAGCATAAAAATATATAGGGTTGGATGATATGGCTATGCTGATGGTTTGGAATATTTTTATAAGAAGCTAAAATGAAAAACATGAAACTTATCCAATCAAATATGGGATAATATTCACATCTAGTTCACCAAAATGTATGCATGAGATAAGAATACATGTAACTATCCTTTATCTCATAGTAGACTAGGACTCAAGGAATGTCAATCAAATATATCATGTGATACTTGGATGATCAGGTAAGGAACAAATTAATTACATAGATATAACAAAGGGTTACCTATAATGTGAATGAAAATATGAAAGGGTTCCAAAGCCTAAGCCTATGACACAAATATGTAGCTCTCACTACATATGTATTATGGTTGTAAAGCAAATAACTAAACAAAGGATGGGTTAGAATAATTATAAAATGGGTAAGGTGTAATGGTCAACCAAATTGGAGTCTATGTAAACTTAAGTTATTTTTGATAACTCAAATAAATATTATAGCTAAACCATTTTATTTGGTATAGAGAAAGCCTAAATAATGGTACACATAAATTAATTTAAAAAGTAACAAACAACATCTAATATAATAAGTAAAATAAATAAAGAGTATAGCAATATAACTACTTACCTTGGGTTGGACTTGTAGATGCTTCAATCTTCCCTTGGCTTAAGTGAAGATTTATAAGAGAATGTTTTGGGTTTAATATGTCAAATGGTTATATTAAGTCCTATATATCTATAGTTAGGAACTCCAAATTACTCCTATTGAGATTCAATAATACCACAAGACAAGATTCCTTAAAATAGGGTTCTAAACCACTAACTCACCCAATGATACTTAAGGTAGATTTACAAATGAAATAAAATTGAATAAATGGTATATGATATGATATGAATGAAATATGACCTATATATAGTGATCCAATACCCAAAAACAACCCTAAGATCTAAATTGATGGTATTGACTTGCTTGATATAGTTGAAGTATGTTGACTAATGCATAACAATATCAGCTAGGTTTATATAGTATAAATGTCAAGAAATAGACTCAGAACTATATTAGTTGGCCAATACAGTACATGAAGGGTGAATGCATAGAATAGATGGTATCATCTAGACTGATGTTATAGATTATAGATAAACTATTAAATTTAAACAAGGGATAAATAAGAGAGATAGACATATACACTTAGAGGAGGTTAAACTAATAATATTAATGGTGTATTTAGGATATAATAGAAACCTATCCCAAAAATTACCATGAGATTTTCCCAATCCATTCTTAGTGAACCCTTTAAGGTGTGCACTCAAGGGGATTGATGGTTGATAAGTCATGAAATAGAAAGCATTAGTAAATAATAAAATGAAAAATATTATGTATACTATAATCACATTTCATTATCAAAATCTAGAAAAGATTACATATTTCACATACTAATCCATTTGAGTTGAAACTAAAGTTTACATAGGTTAATTTACATATATGTTCTTAAACTGAGGTAAGATAGGAGAAAGATAATCTAGATTTGATTCCACAATTACATATGCACACATTAGTTTGAGGACTACATTTGAGTTTTATCCCTATTTAGAAATTTTAAAATATAGTGAAATGTTTCGTTATTCAATGAGGATTGACCAAGGTCACTCCAACTCAACCCTTTTGATTGACATCCCTATTTGATATCAAATTACTTGTACCAAAATAGGTTTTGATCATATAGGTGAATTTGTGTGATTATAAATGTGATGAAATGTGGAAATAAACATTAAAAACATAGGCACATCATATAAAAAAGTGTATAGGGTTAGTACTAACCACTACAAATTAATATCAACTATTGATATTGACCTAACATGATGAATGTGACTAGTGAGAAAGGAGGAAGAATGTTTTGTAGAAAATATCCAATGTGTGAGATCAAAATGTATTAATTCATCATATTAATTTTATTCAACAAATTAAGATACATTTATAGGCCTCTTGAGGCACTAATAAATTCATAACCACTCTCTAAACACATAACCACCTACATAAATAATAAACACTCACCACTAATGACCAACTAACAACCTAAAACACATCACACTCTATAACACATGTATCCACTAAATATATCTAACACTACTCACCCACCCACCCCACCCCCTCACCCAAGTGTTGACATGGTAAAATATAACATAACTCCTCATGAAATGGACATTGTTTTTGTGGGATAATGGATTCATATAAGAATGGATTATTATTTTGAAGACATACATTATTTAAACAAACTTGATGCATGAAAAACTAAGGACACAACATAAATTTATAATATAGTTAAAATATATATTTATAATTTAAAATTATAAATTATAAAAACTTAACTAAACTTTAAAAAAAAATTAATCACTAATAAATATAAAATATACCATAACTAACTAAATATGACTTAACAAACTAAAACACATAATTGAACAACAATAATGAACTAAACACCTAGAATAATGACTCTTCCATCATTCCATAAATACCTCCCACCATGGATAAAGGAGGTGGCATCATGTCCAATATTTTATTGATGCATTTTTAATTCCATAATCATATCTATAGGATCCTCCAACAATAAACCTTCTCCAAGCCCATCAACAAGCAGAGCATCACCCTGATTGCTTGTAATGATGACTAAAGTATATGTTCCTTGTCATCTATTATGAAAAATATATTATCTTCAAGGGATATTATTTTGTGTTACTATGAAGATAAAAAATGGAGTGAATATTTTTAAATTAACCATTAACCTCTTTAGAAAACACTATCAGGTGGTGATGTGGGCTTTGATGTTAAGAACATTGTAGTGAATGATATCAAGTTGGTTATGGATAGTGTATTTTTATCTTTTTCCATAAAATCCCATTTGTATCCTTCTTTACTCTAACCTGTATAAAATGTGTTTGAACCCATAATAATTTATTGGATACTTGTAATTAAATATTTTTGGGAATCCATGGTAATTTTGATGGTTTTAATTGACGAGAATCTTGAAACTACATAGGAAAAATCTAGGGTACCTCTGTTAATAACCTTATAAACTATTACATATAAAAATTCCATCTAAACTATTCTATAATCAATTAATCCCCACTCATTGTAATACCAAATCCAATAATTTATGAAAGTATAACTAGAAAAATAGCCTCCATGTGGAGCACTAAAAAAGAAGAGGTATACAAAAAATTATCATAAGTTCAAAATGAAATGAAACAAATACCGAAATCTATATTTTAATCATCATAGTTTATTTTGTGATTGATGCAATAATTCCAAATATGCATGTAAATGGTAAAGATACAATAAGAGGACTAGAACTCATTTTGCCAATCAAAATTTGATCAAGAAAATAGAAATATACCAACATGTTGATCATGAAAATAACTAGTAAATCCTTCCAAACTTGTTTGTATCCATATTTTTGTGAAATAAATTCCTTATCATTCTTCTCAAATACACATTATAGACACAAAACATGGACAAAAAAATATTTATGCATCCCTAAGCTTGAATGCTTAGGCATAAATCTATAAAACTAAACTACCATGATTGTAAAAAATGAAAAAAGGGTTTATATGTGGTCTAAACTATAGTTTCATTGACAACAACAATGAAAGAATGGAGGGATGATGAACAATGGGGTTTTCATGTGGTCTAAATTACATATAATTATCTTCCCCCTTATAAATAAAATATTTTTTAGAGAGGCCTCTCATGAAATGTACTTTGATACCACATGTTGGAGCAACTCTCCAATGTGTGAGATTAAAATTCTCAAAATGTATTAATTCATCATATTAATTTTATTTGAAAAAAATAGGTTCCCTCTAAACACATAACCAACTACCACTAATGACCCAATAACAACATAAAACAAATCACACTCTATGACACATGTATGCAATATATATTTCTAATATAATGAACCATACACAAAAAAATTGCACAATCCAAAGATGCAACACTTAGTCTATCAAAATTCAAAACAATATGGCAAACAAGATAATAGCCTCATTACCTCTTATTTTACATTTACTTTTATAGTTAGATTTTGAGTCTTATCATACTTAAAATTATTTTTTATGAGTATATGTTTATATTATATAGATATGAATTAATCATTATTTTACTAGTTTTTATCATATTAAGGTTGTAAAACCAAATTATGGTAAAACCTATAAATAGAAACACTTATTGAAGTAATGCTACTGAAGAAAAGTTACTCCATCAATATATAAAGATAAAACTAATATAAACTATTATAATTATACTCTTACCCTACTCCAAAATTCATTGTTTACAATCAAGGCTTGAAGGGTTAACTTCAAAACTTGGAATGAAACATTTTTCACTACTTGGTAAAAGCAAGTTTTCACTTCTTATAGCTTGCAATCTAGCAGGTATATATTTTTATTATTTCCATACCCCCATCAATTTATTCATTAAAACTTTAAAAAGTCATAATGTTTTTTAATTTTAACATGATAGTACTTACCAAATATGATATCATCAAATACATTTTTCTCTCATAAACATACCTCAAATTTAGGCCAAATGAATTAATGAAACTCTTATACCTATGTTTTTGTGATATTTAGAATAAGAGGCATATCATATATCAATTATTCATGATGTGGGTAAACTTGTAAATGGGTCTATGTTTCTTCATATTTCATAGGTTTTGTGTGTTTTTATATTTATAAAATTACATATTGTTCATTATCAACAATTGGAGCTTCTTTTATGATGATAATATTTTGAGCTTCCAAAATTAATCTAGAATTTTTTTTCCCTCTATACTAGTTTTAAAAATAACCTTGGATTCAATAAAAAATTCATATTTCAATGACATAAATGTGAACTCTTCTTAAATCTCTTTTTCACATCCATTTTTATTAGCTGGTCCTCCCCAAGAAGTATACTTTTTGGATCTTCACAAAGGCAAACATAACATGCCTCAATGATATGGAATCGATATTTGTTGTAAATTTTAATGCTTCCTTATTTATTTGATTCTTCCAAATTATCTTGTAATTCCTTTGTTGTATCTTCTTTTTCATCATCCTAAAAAATATAAAATGCATTATCATAAAAACCTTCTTGTTCATTGTATTCATTTGTATCAATGCCATATGTTGTAGTTGGCTCCACTAGAGGATTTTGATTTGAATGAAAAAAGGAATCATAATTTTGTTTAGTGATGGGCTAAATATTGTGAAAAAAGTATAATTTTAATGATTAGCTATGGATAAATTTAGATTTAGGTGTGCTTAATGGATGATCGGTACAACGTCATGAAAGGAAGCATTATCCATCATCAGGACTATTGACCGAATTTGACCCCAAGTCAAATTTGGGTCAACCCATACTATTTTTAAATTTTATATAAAGTTTCATATGTATTATGGGGTCATCTATTGTCCTACATGTCTCACTTACCCTTTCCCTAGTCCTTGTTGAAACCCATCCTCCTTGTACTGGCTCAGTCAACTAAATTCAACATTAGTCAAACCTAGTCAAACTTAGTCAAAGTGAAAGATTATATTTAAAATGTCATAAAATGGTCTTCAAACTATTTCAAGTTGTCTTAAAGTCACAAATTGGCCATTCATTATGTTTCATGTGGTAAAAGGGTCATTTGGCCACTTTTCTAGCTAATTAATTGACTTGTACAGATGGTGGGAGTTAAAAAGAATGTCATCAAGGTGGATATAAATGTGGATAAGGTCAAATAATTTTATAATCAGTTAGGTGATAGTTATAAATCTGTTATGATCAATAAATGGCAATTTTTCCTCAAAAATAGGAGTTTTTGGGCACTTGTATAGACTTCTCAAGTCCACAATCAGTTGAAAATATGGTGGAGTGACTCTTCACCTCCCCATAGGTAATTTAAAAATTTATATTATAATTACAATGAAATAAATTTCATCTTCAACTTGTTTTCCTCTATTTTCACTTAGCAAGCAAAGAAAGGCCAGATTTAATCACTTGGTATGGGCCATATAGGTGGAATTAGAAAGAGTGCTTCTAGGGGTGTGTAATAATTTGAGTGAAATTAAATTTCATATAAATAATTTAAAATTTGGTTCCTCCTCATTTATGAACAATTAGTTTGACTCCAAACAGATTTTTATGAAATTGCATTCAAGAGAGGTATAAGTTTTCATCTATTTCTTGCTTTTAGGAATACATGGAGATATGTGGGTTTGATGAAGTGTGTTTAGGTTTTAATAGGTCCTTTTAAATTTTTTTATAATCATCCAAAACCCCCTCTCTCAATTTCCTTGAAGGATATTTCCTAATTGTGCTTATTTCTCAAGGTTGCAGTCATAGATGGGTAACCTGAGTTTTACAATGTGGAAAGAGATCTTGAATATGTATAATATTATTAGGTTCATGTTTTAAAAGGTTTATTAATTATTTTTCCTTGTGAAAGATAAAATTATCATACTCTTCCAAAGCCAAATTGCCTAATCTCCTTGTTCACGCCAACTCTGATCACAGTCAACTTATGCTTAAGTTCAAGAGGTTTGTACGGAGGTGAAAAGAGTGAAGACATTATTGTGTTAATTTTTGAAGTCTTAAAATACCCAAAGGTTCATATTATTCATTCCATGAGAGTTATAATGCTATGTTAAGTATAATTTTCCTTCAAAATAATGATTGGACTGTATTAGTTATTTTGTCCCTAAAAGTTACAGACAGAGATCCTTAAGCTTTTGTGAATTAACATTTATCATGATATAAGGAATTTAAAATGATCTTAGTTGTTTCATATAATATCCATATCCATGTACAATAACAATGTCAATTTTAAGGAGCAAATGAGGAGTGGGGATGAGATTTTCAAGGTCTCAAAGTTGCCAAAAACCCACTAAAAAGGGGCAGTGATATCTATAGGACATTGATTGGAAAATGGTTTTGCATTTAAACTTGAAAATACTAAGCTATGCCACTAATATTTATCAATAAAAACTAGTCAAAATATCATTCTTGATCCAATAGGTCAAATAATATATGTAGTTTAATGTTTTGATCACTAATGTACCCTTCCCTATCCGTACATAGGCTTGGGAAGGGTCATCTATAGCAAGCTTCTATAAGATCTTGTCTAAATTGGGAATATAGTAACCAGTTTGGAAGTTTAGATTGAATTTATTACTTTAATTAAACTATACCTAAATTTAAAATATTATTCCATTAACCACATGAACTAGGTGATCTCAAATTAACCTACAAGCAGCCTAACAAACAATCATGTGAGGCATGTTGGCAGTGAGGTAGAAATTAGGAGTTTGAACTTGGTTTGGAGTTATTAAAGTGGATGTAGGTGAAATTAAATTGATAATTTATCTAAAGTAACTTAGGATTAAAGTTATACAACATGAAAAAATCCTAATTCTAAACCCCAATCACACCTATAGGCCTATCTCAGTCTACGCAGGTAGAGGGGTATAATAGTTAAGGACTTAATCATGAAATGATATGGTTTGAAGGCCTCTAAGTGATTAAAAAGAATTAATATGGTATATTACATAGGAAACATGAATAATAGGTCTACAAACATCAAATAAAGCTTAAACCAAGACATACAAGTAGGTCTTGAAGTATCTTAGTCCACATAAGCACAATCTTGATCTTGAGGATGAAGGACACATGGGTGTAAGGGATGGAGGTTATCCATATAAAAATTATAAATTAATTCCTAAATAATCATATTTAACATAAAATTAGGTCTTAATTGTGTCTTTAAATCCAAACCAATATCATAATAGCATACAGCTAGGTCACAAATAGGGTTCCCTTCCTTTGCAGTCATAGATTTATTCTGTCTCAAGAGCATGGAAGGTGTTTAAGGTGAAATTAGGTTATAAAATGGTTTGAATACATCATGTAAGGTATTAATGATCCTTAAATTTACTAATCAAGCTCAAGGCCATCTCTAAAACCTACAACACAATCATACCCTGCCCACCTTCACAGACTGCTTGGTTCATAAATTTTGCCTAAGAGATGTGAAAATTTGGAGGGTAAAATGGAGGGGTTAGGAGCCAAAATTTGCTACATAGAACCATAAATAATTTTATACTATTATACAATAGTTAATTTTACAAAATTATAAATTCAAACCCTCTTTGTTTTGTCTCAGAGTAGGGGCAGTTTTCCTTTGCATGGAGATGACAATTTTGAGAAAATTGATGAAATTCATGATCCATATGAAAATATACCTTGGATTATGGTTGGATAATATGTAAAAAATACCTATAGATCCAAAAAAAAATCTATAAGGTTTGAGGACAAACATGATACCCTACACAAGGAGGTTTGCAGTCACCATGGCAAGGAATGATAAGCAAAAGGCTTGGTAAAGATGGTCATTTTCATTTTTGAACTTATTTGTGATTATTAAGTTATTTTATAATGTTTATGGGATTAATTTATAATTTATTAATCCATAATAAGTCAAAATAAACCATTGGAGAGTCATTTTGAGTCTAAAGTGTAGGTAGGCTCATTGGCAAGGCACAAGCCTAATTCCAAATAGGGGTAAATTTCATTCTTAGCTCTTGAAGATATATTAAAATTATTGAGGCATGTTCATGGGAAATATTAATGGGTTTTTTAACCATTTTTTTAATAAAATTCATCAATAATCCAATTCTTGGCTTAAAAGATCTCAAACCTTCACAGAATGCACCAAGTGGCTCGAATGGCCAACTTCAAATGCTTGAAACTTTCATGAGATTATGTATGTGACATGGAGATTATTTGAGGTGTTATATAATTTAATTCAATATCCCTAAACTTAATTTTGAAGAATCTCCAATGTGCATCCTTTATGAACAATCCCTTAAGGGCTAATGCGCTCCAAACCCTCTAAGAAGCCTGATTTGAACCTACTGAGAGAGAAAGGCCAAAAAAGGCACTAAAATGTATTTTTAAATCTTTAAAATCATCAATATGACCTTTATAACTCTCTTTAGATTCATATCCTACCATTGGTCCACACCTACAAGTACAAGGTTGTATGGAATAGGCCAAAAATGAGCATTTAATGCTAGAATGGGGATCCGTATAGATGATTAGGATCTCAAATTCAACATGAAGAATTATTAGGATATTAAAAAAGATAAAAATAGGATAATTTCTTATTTCACATGTGTGGTAGCATAAAATGAGTATTTTTTGTCCTCTAGGCTAAAAAGGCCTAATTAGGCCTAATTGGGAGGACTAATTGATCTAAAAAACACACTTGCCTTGAGTGTAGAACCATGAAACTTGGAAAAAATCATAATTATGGAAAATGGTACTAAAAAATGGTCTCAATTAGTCTTTTAAGTTTGTACATTATCCTACACAAGTGGACTTGTGTAAAAATAGGGCTATAAGAGGACTAGGCCTAGTGAAGGCTCTATAAGCAAAATGGGGTCTTGGTGAGAGATTAATGGTTAAAAATGGATTTTTTATAGTATAATATGATGAAAATATGGATTTAATTAATAAAAATTACACCAATTTAGCTAAATCCAAATTTTGGCTATTTTGGCCAAATTAGGCCTAATGGGACAAAGAGTCTTGTGACACCTAAGAAAGAAATTGATGATGCAAATGATGTATCCATTTGGAATAATTTGGGATGATTTAAAAGTTTAATTTTGATGAAAATATAACTATTCAAGAGATATCATGATCAAATTATTGCCTCTTGCCACTTGTCAAGGAGTTTCAATACTCAAAGATGCTTATGAAGAGTTTCAATGCCACATGTGAGGAAGGTGCTTAGTTTGGGATGGACACATGTCCACATCAGTTACTTGATCTATCCTCCACCTAATTTCCATGAAAAACCTGTACCTAACCTATTTTTAAGTTCTCTTGAAAGCCCATCATGAAGGTAGTTTCATAAGAGAGAATGATTGAGAAGATTGTTACGCCACACTTGGAGAAGATGCTTATCTGGGATAGAAAGATGTGTAAATTAGTTTCATAACTCCTTTTAAACCTCATTAACATGAATTTTAACTTATTTCAACCTTTGGACACTTATCCTTTTGTCTCTTCAACTTCTCTTGTCTCTCTTTTCTTCCAAATTCTATATATGTGAGCCATCTTGGCTATTGTAAGGGAGACCACAGCTAGTATGGCGAGGCCCTACTAGTATGACATTGAATTTTATCTTTAAAAATTTAATAAAATTATGATTATGAGTTAATAATTTTTTTTCTAAGTGTGTGAGTGATGTATAGTGGAGCTAAGTGATGGTGTCATCCTTACTCCTCTTTATCCTTCATGTTTAAGAAAGAGTTCTAATTTTAATAGGTCATGTGAAGTGTATGAATGTACTAGGATCCTCTTCAAGTATGAAATTATCCCTATGGTGTGAAATATTAACCTATATCAATTATATTTTTTATTATCCTATGCATGCCTACCTTCACATTGCAACACTATGTTAGGATCCTTCAATGCCTAGAATTGGTCTTGGAAAGCTTTGTTGCTTAGTAGGAGTGTAATAGTCTATGGGATATGTCATGGTGTATCACCTCTTTAGTTTAGTTTCCTTTTAATGAAAAATCTTAACCCTTTTCCCATAAAAAATCATTATATTATGTGATGAGCACTTAAAAATGAATCTAGGGAGCTAGCCCTCATAATCTAGAGATTCATCTCTCTTATAAGTTCACCCACAACTTGAGAGATGATTCCATGTTGCATGAAATTTTAGTAACCTCATAGAGTATCCTAGGGTGAAAATTTTGAATACAACAAGGACCAAGTTCATTTTCTAGGAAAATAATAGTTTATCTAATGTGACAACCTCCATATAAGGTATTCTAATGTGTTTGTAGTAGATGTCTTCAAAAACATGGATATGAGTGGATATAAACCATTCATTTATATGTCTATAATGGAATCCTCTTGATGTTTTTGGATAATTTGAATGATATTGAAATTATATTATAATTTAATATTTAAATCTTTGATTAGATCATTGGGTTGTTTTTTAAGTGTGGTAGGTTTATTAAGAAAATAAAATAGATTTATGAGCTATCCAAACTATATAAGAATTGCATCTTCCAGTTCATTTCAGTTGTGAATTAAACTAGTGTTAAATTAAAAATCTATTCATACTCAAATCCATATAATGTGAAAGGAAGTAACCTATATACCACATCCTCATGCTCAAACTTAATAATACCATAGCATTTTTGAAAACATGAGCATGTCTTTCAACTGTTCTATCATTTTGAAATTTGGGAATGTAATTGAAATATTTTTTGGGAATTTCACAGTGAACACTAGGAATTATAATGGTTGTTTCACTAAACTAGGTCATGATTTTTCTCTCTTTTAATTTTACAATTTTTTTTTAAAGTATTTTTGACATAATTGATGGAAACTAAAATGAAAGAAATAGAATTTGGGTGTAATTATTCATAAGGGATACTTTTAGAGGTTTTGTAAATTTCAACCACAAAAAATAAGAATATGAGACTAAAATCACAAGGAATGCATTTGGTCCCTCCTTATAGCACCATAAAAACCTATTGATGCGGGTTTTAAGCATGACATAGATTATGGGATTTCACCCTCTCATTTTAGGATCATATTAGTAACCCAATTTACGAGTCATAGATTGTGACTCTCCTAGATATTCATGGTGTAATAATGTCATGTGACCTAATCCAATAAATGGAAGTTCATTTAAACATACAAATGATAACTCAAAGATGGATATTCATAGTGATGCTATGCTATAATGATAAAATTTGATAAAAAGGTTAAAAAAAGGAGGTAAGGGTAGTGAAAAAAGAAGGTTTTATATTTTAGATAACTAATCCTTTCACTTAAGCAACACTTTATAATTTTTATTTCATAACAACCAGCATCAATCAAGTCTTTCATTTTCTCAAGCTTGAATAAACATGGCATGAGAGTTTAAGGAAATATGGCAAGATAAATTGATTAGGGAAATATAAATTTTCAAATTCATCCAAAATAATTTAATAAAAATATAATTCATCATGAAAATAGAAATAACACATTTATCTAAAACAATAATATATTAGACATTAACTAACCAAAATGATTAGACTAATAGAATTTGACATTTTTTACCTACTCATAATAAGGAGAAATATATCTATGGTAATAAATTAAAGCTCAAAAATACATAACATTAATATTAAATTATGAGAAAGAAGAAAATCATAATAAACTCACTAAATATATGTAAATATTTCTCAATCTTGTCAAATATATTAAAAAACCTTTATGATTAAAATTGTTTCAATATAATGTATTTATAATAGTTTGATGGTCACCACCTTATTTTTTTGAAAATATTCGATGTGATTTAAAAATGTCTAAAGTATCTGAAAAATAGAATAAATATCTATATCTAAATTTGAATCGAGTTATGCTAATTTAAAAGATAACTTAAAACAAGAGTTCCACTTTGAGGTGGCTTAGATTTGTTCCTTCACTAAATTTAGACATTCTATAATATCATGCAAAGTGTCACCATTTTTTATCCATGTAACTATGAATTTAACTTTTTGAGAATTCATGGTATTTTTAGAATACTTCAATTTGTTTTTGGAGCTCATGGAGTCTCCACACACAACAAAAGATTTTTTTATCTTTTAAATTAGAATACAATATTTCTAAAAACTTTATATGATATAAAATGTAATAAATCCCATGAAATTTATCCCTAGTAATCATGTGAATTATATTAATGAAAAGTGATCCCTGTATATCAATTTGAACTCCTTTTAGTTTGAGCAGTCTCTATGTTTATTTCCTTATTTTGATACATGTGAATTATATTAATGAAAAGTGATCCCTGTATATCAATTTGAACTCCTTTTAGTTTGAGTAGTCTCTATGTTTATTTCCTTATTTTGATACAAGTTTAGACTGCCTATGGTATTTACATGTGGAATTTTCATTTATCAATTGTCTCTATGAATTATGTGTAGACACCACTATATGATCATCCATAATGTTGGAGAACTTCTAAAATTTAATGAGTTGATGGCATTTAGATGTTCCCATGATGAGATTTACTATTAATGACATGATAATAAAGAATCCACCCCCCAACATGGTGAGATAATAAAGTTTCACAATATTTTACATATCTTTATTTTGTGGCACTAGGTGACTATTATGTGGACGTAAAATTTAATCACTAAATCATTGGGTGTCATTCACACACATGTAAAAGATAGTCATCATGGACTCTTTGAAATTTATGTGGACTGCATGATGTGTAGCTAGTGAAGAAGTGACACTTGGAATGATTTTATTAGATTTTAATCATGGAATTGATTTTAGTTTCATCATCCTCTATATTTTGTATAACTAATGATAATGGAGTTAGTGGTGAGCTATAATTGTCTCGGAGTCATGGTATCTATCTATAATTTCACATATTATTTTCAAATTGTGTAGTGTGGAAAATTATGAGATTATACAAAGGTGATGTCTGGAAACCCCTGATTGATTCAAACTCATGGAATTTGAAAGATTGTTACATTAAAGTCTAATTATTTTGAGTTCCATGTTGAGAAGTGGCATGACATGTGGTACAATATAATTGGCTTTCACTCACATAATTCTTGAATTACGTAATTAAAAGCGTATTTTTTTTAGATTTTGTGATATACTATCATGCCAAAATGAGAACCAAGAAAATCTCTCAAATATTCAACATCTATGTGTTTACATTTATTTGTTTTAGCCCATCATATTAACAATGTCAAAAATATCAAAAATGTAGAATAAAAAGAAGGAGAAGAGTATTTATATAAAATTCAAGGACTTTCATCTCTTTTCATATTAACCACTAAAGGTGGCATTTAAAGATGGTGGAACATGTGGCTAGGTAAGCATTAAATGTATACTTAGGCATGTGCACACCATAACTACATACTAAATTTCCTTATTAGAAAATCTATATTTTTTAGTCAACTTAGCTAAAGGTGCACAATAATATTTGTACCAACACCTTGTAGAATTTAATATATTTAAATTTTGACTCGTGCTTAAAATTTTGGTTCTTACTCAATCTTGGTTAAACCATATCTTAACATGGTATGATATTTATTGAAGGATAGATTCATAGACCTTTTTTTTCGGTGTTTTTTAGAAACAAAATTTTTATACAACATCTTGGATTATTTCTTACTCAATCTTGGTTAAACCATATCTTAACATGGTATGATATTTATTGAAGGATAGATTCATAGACCTTTTTTTTCGGTGTTTTTTAGAAACAAAATTTTTATACAACATCTTGGATTATTGTGGACATTTCCATTGTGTTAAAAATATAAAAAACCAAGGGATTGATTGAGAACACACTATAGGTTTTTGTCATTCCATCTAGAATTTTTTTGGATTCTTCAACTCAAACATAAGTATAAATCATACACATTTATTTTTTGTTATTCTATTTTTTAAAATACTTTTATGGATTTTAGGTGATTTATTTGAAAATAAAATTATGTTTATACAATTTTGTATAATTTTTACATGGTGTGCCTAATGATAGTACATGTCATACATGTTTAATATATCTACATACTACACCTATCAACTATACATAATTAATGTACTTGTATAATATACCTAAATGCACCTACACCACATCAGCTATCATGATGCCATGTCACCCTACTGACTATACCAGTTCGTACTACCACGTGGCAATCTTTAATTCATTCCTAGGCTAATTTGGACCTGCATTCACTCCAAGAGACACATCATTTTATACTTGAGGTTTGGGAATCTCCCTTTGTTTTTTATATTTTTGTTTCTGATGGGGATGTAGTGATGTAGAATTTGGTACATTTTGGGAAACTACACATTACTAGTACAATATTTATTGCAATAAAACACTGTGGGAGACTTCCTTTAAGCACCTTCTTGGGCTCATATCTTGATTTCAATTTATAACATTTACATGTTGTATTTTTTGAACTTGGATATTTTTTTGAGTTCTACATAGTTGAGTGATTAGCTATGATTTTTGATTTGGAATATTTTATACATGGAATGTTTATTGCACTTGGAGGGTGTAATTTTTGTGTTGGTAGGAAATTTATGAGGTTATTTTTATTTTACAAATATAATTTTGACCTTATAATTCCTATGGTGCATTTATATGGTTATATTTTTCTAGAGACCAGAGGGTAAGGTTTGCTCTAACAAGTGGTCATATCCCCTTCAACCCCCAACAATATAATTTTTCACTTTTTTATTTCTCTCCTACCTTCTATGAGACATTAGTTTTGACAATTCACTTTTTTTTCCTCTTACTTTGTGAAGGGTGCCTAACATAGCCTCAGTGTCAAGAACCTATTGATAAAACTTTTGTATTTTACATGGCACGTATTTGGTAATAATCTTATTTATTTTAACATGTTCAAGTAGTGTATTTTGGGTCATTCATGTAGACAATTCCTTTATTCCTTGTATTTTTATACACTTCAAACTGATGATCATTCTTTGTGAATTCTAGAATTCTTGCATCAATCAATTTATATGTGCTCAAAGTAGTGAATTTTGGGCCAATAATGCATGATTTTTTAGATTATTGAAAGTTTTTTCTCCATCTTGGGAAATTAGTGGTGAGTTTACCATAACTATTCCTCTCACACCATTTATTTTGAGATAATTGAAGCCATTTTCTATGTTCCTCATTATATTTTATAGGAGAGATTATTTTATATAAATATGATTTTTTGTGTGCATTTGTGCTTTATTCATTTTATCACAATAATGAGTTTAGTTCCCTTGCATGTACATGGGTATCTTCTTAGGCACTTTGTTTTCCACAACCCAAATGAGGATTGTAGTGTCTCATATTTTGATGACATTATATAGTGTAATTTTCTATATTTTCAACATTTAACTTGACAATATGACTGTATTGTGTTTTGAATAACATCTGGTATCCCTAGCATCAATTAGGATTTAAAATTACCCATAAGTATCCATTTTTATTGGTGCCTATTTAACCCTTTTAATTTAATATTTATTAAATTAATTGAATTAAATTTTGAAATATAAATCTTAATATGTTTTGATCAAACATGAAAATATAATAATCTATAATAAATTTTTAAAAATGAATGAAATTAGGAACTTAATTAAGCTAGGGTTAGAGCATGTCCTTCAAACTAATAATGGATCTGACTATAATAACTTTATGTAAGTGCAAACTATGTTAAATTTACTTATAGGGTTAAACTAAAAATAATGATTCATAGTTTGTTGGGACAAGTCCATAAGAAGTGGACATGGGCACACTATGGACTTATCTAGCTAATGCAGTTATGTCATAGTTGACTATATTTTAGATTTTTAAATATGTTCCTATGTGACTGATAATGAGAATTACTATAGATATGCATGTGTCATTATACAATGTAGAATACCTAAAAATATCAAACCCTAGTCATACACATGCACTAGATATAAATTAGATAACAAAATGGATATAAATGGGTTAGTAAGGATAGTCAAGCTAGCATTAGAAACTCATTGTAATTGATCACTACCTAAATATCCTAAATGGGCCTCAGGTAGATGTATTTATTCCTCCTAGATGTTTATGTGAAATAATGAATGCAATGTTAAATGATGTTTCATCTATGATTCCCTTGACACAAGAAAATGAATTATATATTTAGCTTCATAATTCATAGATAAAACAATAATTATATAGTAATGAATGAGATATAAGCATTATAAATTAAAAAATGCATCCACATGTGAATGGATATCATGATTTATTATGCATGTCCCTTTTGCACTTAATGCTTGGACTTACACAATGGAGAGTTATTCAGTGTCTCATTATA
The DNA here is from genome assembly GCA_037957365.1 of Torreya grandis. Lineage (NCBI taxonomy): Eukaryota > Viridiplantae > Streptophyta > Pinopsida > Cupressales > Taxaceae > Torreya > Torreya grandis. The sequence goes on along the minus strand of JARHVA010000715.1, from coordinate 746,630 downwards.
ATAATGGGATCGTCCCCCAAGTTTGGACTCTTTCACTCCTTGGGACAAACCTTTAGAGTAGGTTGGATTCCTTCTATTTTAGATACACTTGGTTTAGGACCAACACATACACATACAAAGAGAAGAATGAAATATATAGCTAGAATTAAATCTAAACTTGATAAGGGGAAAAGGGAGGGAAAAGGTAAGATATTGATGGATGTAAAAGGTGATACACCAAGAATAAAGAGATTACCTCATCCACTTAATAACACAATAAGACTAACATATAATATATAAGATCTTAAAACCAAGTGCACTGCATAAGTGTTTCACATGGAGGTAAGGGAACACAATGTAGAATTAAGAGGGATGATAAATGACCCATAGATAATGCCTATGCAAAACCTATGTATACACAACATGAAACCTATGGAGACTTTTGATTCTATGTAGAGGTACCAAGGGAGGATGGAAATGAGAGGGAAAGACATCCATAAAAAAATATCAAAAACCATGAATGCATACAAAACATAGAGCATGAAGAAAATAAATCAGTTACTATCAATCCCAAGGTCTAAGGTAGCATTACAAACTCGAATAGGTATAAATTTGTTATATCGGGAGAGGTCTCTTTGGATGGGAATTTTTTTGTAGAATTAGAGTGCTCAAAATATGTTAAACCTTTTACAATGTAAGACTTGGGATTTTATAGGTGATGAGAATCCTAGGAGTCATCAATTACAATCTCACCCATTATTGGGGTAGTTAAGACATTTAATAATGATGTGGAGAGGCAGTTGGGATCTTTGTCAGAAGAGATTATGTGCCCATGTTATAAGAACCTAAAAAACACCCTTACATTTTATTATATTTGTATTTAGTTCCCTTGATGTCTAATTATATTCAACTACCATCCCCATTTATGTCTTCCACTTGTTGATCCACCTAGACTACTCTGTTGACATGTGGATGTGTAGGTGTATCCTTGGGTTCTACCTTGTCATCCTACACAAGTAGTGGAATTTTTGTGCACCTATATTTTGGGGATAGGGTGCACATTGAATATACACACTTCTCTCTTTTCAATGTCCTATACATATATGCATACATAATAGCTAAGTATATTTTGTGTATATGGTGTGCACTAAAGATTATGCAAAAAGTTAGCTACATAGTGTGGTTGCAAGCTTATGAAGGACATGAAGAGATATATTCTATAAGAATGCATCATGGACCAAACTCATTTTATGCCTAGTCTCTTATGATGGTCTTCATAGTCTTCGCCTTCATATAACTTGGAACTTGAATTAGTCTATAAAGAGAATGTTGTGTAGTTGAGGTCATAGTCTGTATTTTAAAAGGGTGTAGATGTGAAACTTTGTGATTTCTCATGATATTTCACCATTTGAGTTTGAGGAAGTATTTGAATAAGAGCATGTAAGAAGATTTTAATATTTTTAGCATGATCTTCATGATTTGTAACTAATCCCTACACACTTCTCTCTTTTTGTACCTTGAAATTGGTAAGACCCACACACTTTGACTTGCGCACCATGTTAAATAAATGAAGGATATTTACATGGAGTATACCCTAAGAACTCCTTATAGGTGCATATCAACACTTACCTAATATGTAAATCTTGAATTGATTGTTGATTGAGGGTGAAAATAAGAAGTGTCTACATGTAGACTTATTTTTAGAGAACTTGACACTGCACAAGTGCACAACTTAATGTGTGGTCCTTATCAATTAAAATTATACTAAAGGGGTGACTTATAAAGTCAACACATTTGGTGACTTCTTTAGGATACTTTCCTACTAAGTAAGAATCTAGTAGCCTTAAAATAATTTATTATATACAAAGTCACTTAGGATCCATTACTCTTCTTTATCCTAACTATGATTAGGTACAATAATCCCACTTACCTTAGAAGGAAATTATATACCTTACAAAATGGAAAACAAAGCCAAAAAATTTGTCAAACAACACTTAGATAAATGAAAAAATTAAGCTAATAGAACTATGCATTAGTGATTAAAGGAAAATAAACTATTCTAAACAATAGTAGGTGTATGTGGTACTTAGGTAAATTAAAACATTTAAACTACTATCTATAAGGGTGCTCTTGTTTATCATAGATAATGTTTGAGATGAATCCTATTTATTGGGATGGGCAACACCTTTCCACTTGGCATTTTAAGTTGGTATGCATTAGATTACTTGTAACTGACTATGCTATATGGGACACTTTATATAGCATCAAATTTTTCATGGTTCCTAGACTTTACTCTATTTGCATCCCATTTGAGTAGCAAGTTACCTTCATTAAAGCTTATGTCATTAACCCTTATATCAAATGTTCTCTTAGTCTACACTTGTTGAAGCTATATAGTGCACATGGCTTGCACCCTAAGTTATTTAAGCTCCATTAGCTTAGATAACCTCACTATCATGTGGTCACTTTAGATCAACCCTAATTGATGATCTATCTCTAGTGACAGAAATTCAAGAGATGCAGGAAATCTTGCTTCCTTTCCATAGACTAACATGAAGGGTAAATTCCTAAGCACCCTTTTTGGTGTTATTCAATTTACCTAGAAGGATATCTTGAGCTTGGTATGCTAGGATCACTGATTATATTCTATGGTTCACTTGATGATGTGAACCAATTTCTTATTAGTTGATTCAACCAAACCATTACCTTGGGGGTAATAGTTTGAGGAGGTGTTCAGATAGATGCTATATCTGACTACCCATTTGTTGATATTGGATCTGAGAAAATCTCGTTCATTATCTAAGATAATAATGGTTGAAACATTGAATATTATGATAATTATTTCATAAAATTATATAATGGATATCTCATTAGCTTCTTTGAGTGTTATCACTTCCATCTACCTTGTAAAGTAGTTGGTTTCAAGAGGATCCATTTGTGTCTAGTTCTTGATGGAAGATTTATCATGTCCATGAGGTTTATGCCCCACTATGCAAAAGGTTTATCAACTTATATTGGGTGTATGGCTAGGGATACCAATTTTTTCTTACCTATAAATAAGGTGAACTTATTTTAGCCTTGCACACATACATGCACATCTTTGAATAGAGTTGGATAATAATAACAAGCTCACATAATTTTTACTATAGTGGTTTTAGGTGAGTAATGGCCTCCTAATGATCCATTATATAACTCTTCTAGGATCTTGTTCTCCTAATTATACTCTATGAAACATAAGAGGATTTCATTGATATCTCTTCTAGAAATCACACCATTAACAAGCACATAAGGAATGGATCGTAATCTAAAGCATATGTGCTTAGATTTATTTAAACCTTATGAATACAATCCAATTTGAAGGAAGTGTTATCATCAAAATTTTCATCCTTGAGGAGGTTTTTCAAGCCTCCTCACTTAATTGATATCATGGGAATGATCCTAGGTTTTGGGTGACCTAAAGAAGGAATTGAACCTTTAGATAGAGCTAGCTCACTGGATGCATCACTTAAGAACTAAAAACTAAGCCTACTAAATTACAATGGAAAAGGGAGAAATAACTAAAATAAAGCTAAGGAGGTGATACACCAAAATTTTGTACCACTACCACACATCTATAAATTCACAATGAACATGTAGCTGATCTATTCATACACTACTCCTAATCTATTCTTCTTACATCAATATTTTAATATGAAAGTGGTATATGATGATTAGGCAAGGAGTGTTAGTTTCCAAAAAATTTAGAAGACACTAATGGAATATTGACTCACTTAACCTTAAAAATACCACTTAGACACTTCATATGATCTACAAGAATGAGTTTAAACTACATATAGGTGAGAGAATGAGACAACATGTCAATGAGAACTAAATCAACACTAGACAAGGTTAATCATCCATGTACAAACACTATATTATGGTCATAATATAAGGTAAAACTATTTTATATATTGATTTAAATTCTTAAAAAAGGAACATATCTTTGTGATACTCAAGTGGAATATCCTCACAATTCCAAAATCAAGCATATATATAGAATAATGTGAGAAAGAGAGAAAGAAGAGGCACAAGTTACACATAATAAAATATACAAGTATGAATTTATGAATTATTATATAAAAATGTGTGTACTTTATCTGATCCTCTTCTTCATCAAATATGGCATAGAGTGACTTTTCACCTTCTAGGATGATTCATCAACCTCTTTGTGAAACTACCCATTCTTGGTTTAAAAGGAGTTACAAATCTTTGTCTTGACATGTGGCACTCTTGATCATGTTTATTGGATTTATCTAACACCATCCTAGGAAAATTTTATGTCTCCCTAATATTTGTGAGGCTAAGGATCAAGACTATAGTGCCTTCAAATTGATAAGAACCTATATTTGATAGAGAAACTTGCTTGATTCAAGTGAAGACCACCATGATGAGTCTACCTTTCTATATTAAGCCTAATCCTTTGATTAAAGATTGATAACATAGATTTAAAATCCCTAAAACACCCTTTATATATTCATTCCACTCATGTTCAATCTCAAAACCATCTTCAAGATTGATAGGTAGGTGCATTAGGTCTATTAGGAGCTCTTGATGGCATATTTATTCCACACTAGATGTCTTAAAAATTTAAAATGATGTTATAGTAAATGTGTACCTAATTTTGGGTATTTATAAGAATAAAACCCTATCCTATTTTGGTCATGTATTATTTCAAGGTACTCCATTAGGATTTACTCAATCAAATTTCATGATAAGCCATCAAAAATTGCATTTTTAGGCCTACAACAGTCATTCCTAGACTTATTTACGTATAATAGTAACTCAAACGTGCCAAAATAGTGACTCCATAAAGTTAAAAATTGTGTTTATATACCATCCAATGATTTTATAGGATGTACTAATCCATTATAATCATTTAGAATACTAACCTTCTCCATCGGGTCTCTTTAGGGGTTTTAATAGAGTTTTAGATGTACAACCTTCTTAAGGATAATTCATAAATTTTTAGACATTAATATATTTATTAATTCCAAAAATTTGTAGGTAATATGTTCTATCAAAACCTCACAACACCATTGGCTCCCATGCACGTGCTCATTTTACTTCCCACATGATTAGAATGACCATTTCTAATTGTTTAGGCCTATTTGAGAGCTCAAGAAGGGTGATTTGGCATAATAAGGTGTGAAAGTTATTTATTTTATCTATAAACATATCCTTTGGGTATTTTAAACCTATTACCCTTCAAACCTATTACTACATATTACCCTTCAAACGTATTGTAACCTTCATAAGCTCATGGTTAGGGTTTAAGGGCAGTTTAGTGCTAGTGACCCTAACAGTCTTGTTTTGGTCTATTCTTCCTCTTGTAAGGAGTTATAACTTCATGTGATATTACACCAAGGTATTATACATTTAAAAAGGCTATAAAATCTTGAAAACAACTCAAAATTTAAGATATTATTCACCTTTTTTTTACTCGTAAGCCTATAGGTGTACATTAGGTCTCTTGACTATAATTTTGAGAATGGATCTTCTTCAATAGGAATATTGAAATTTTATTGGTATTGATATATATATATATATATATATATATATATATATATATATATATATATATATATATATATATATATAATTAAATTTATTCTTAATCGTATACAAACTTCTTTATCTTACACAAACCCCACAAGATTATTCTTTCTTTCATTTAGGCCTATGGCAGGCCTATAGGTCTTGTTAAGGCCTAAACTCTCTTCAAGGGATGATTACTCATCATGATGTTTTTAATTTTTTCAAAAGAGGTTTAGACATTATCATAACATAATTCATTTATTTTATAAACTTCCTCTCCTTCCAAACCCTATACCCAGTACAAAAATTGTATCTTTTTTCCATTGAATCCATAACTGACCTGTAGGTCTTCAATTAGGCCTGATACCCTACTAGACTTCAAAAATGTCTCTCATGGACACTTTTATATTAAATTTATGAGTTTAAAATTTCCAAATTTTCTAAAATAAATCCTCATTTTTCACATGAATTTCATAACTTTCATGTAATTAAATATTTTCCCCTTTAGCTCACTCTTGTATTGGCAGTCTGTAGGTTCTTATGGGCTTCTTGAATATAATTTTGGAGAGTGGATTATCTTCCACTAATTTATTTATAACTTTGGTGATTTTCAAGTGTTTTATAATTTATTCATATTCCATTTAATCCTCAAAAATCTTCCCAACACCTCATAACACATTATACATGTTTTTTGCTCTTGACTGCCTCTGACAAACCTGTAAGTGGTCACTAGGCCTAAAACCTTACTTTTATCTTATTATGCATTATTAATACCAATTGGAAAATGATATATTTATGTAAAAATTTAATCAGTTTTTTTATATCCTCTTAATTCCTTCAATGGTATCAAATCACCTTGAATATTCATTTGTATCTCTCACAGTCCTTTTCATGTTCACATAGTCCACTTAGTTGGCACAATCCACTTGAAAGTAAACTAAGTTGAGATCTAAAGGATATTTCATTGATGTTTTTATTATTATATAACTCCTATAATACCTTGAGATATTTATTTTTATGTCCATTAATATAACATGGATTCTAGTCTCTTATAAAAGCATGGATGTGCTTACTTACATTGCCTTCAGTGTACTAGAATCCTCATTCTCTCATTGTTGGCTTGAGTAGTTGGGTTTTAATTATTTTAATGATTTTAAAAATTAAATGGGTAATTATTTAATGCATTAAATATTTAAAATACATTCCTATTGAAACCATTTGGTACCAATATGGACTTATATGTCTGTAAACCTATAGGTCCACAAAACCTTCTTGATCTTGGCTTAAATAAAGCATTATAAATCTTAACTTCTAAGGATTTTCACCTATAATAACTTCATAATAATGGTTTTATATAATATATAAATATGTTTCTCTCCTTGAGGATCATGAAAAATGAAATCTACATTCACCTTGGGTAAGGGTTATCCACCATGGCTACAAGTTCCACCTGGCTCAACCATACATGCATGGTTATCTTTTCTCCTCAAATTCAATTGAATAAATGATGTTTTAAAATATATAATTGGTATTTATAATGTTTAATATACTATTAAACATCTCATTCATTCATTATATGCACTAAGACAACTCACAACTTCTTTACAAAGAAGATTGTCATGCTCAAACTATCAAATCAGAGATATTTGACAGTGCACCAATCATGAAAATCAAGAAACCCGAGATAGAATGATGTTATAAATTTAAAATATTGTTAAATAGACCTTTTAAAATAATATTTTTTCATTAATTAAACTTAAAACCCTTGCAATTGGATAAAACTAACCTTAATGGGGTTTTGAGTCTTTTTTCTACACTTTAACTTTTTAATGATTGTTCATAAAGTTAAGAAACCTAACTAGATAAAAATGACACAAATTATAAGGTAATTATGTCCCCCTTATATGTAAAATATATTAGACTCCAAATTTTTCTCTCCTCAAATTACTAAGTGAAAACTAGTTGACTGTCTTGAGTTGCCAAGAAACTTGATGGAGAAATGGAATGGGTTTTTGCATTGTTTGGTTCTATAACTCCATATGCATGAATTTAAGTATAAATTACCTGAAATGAGGATTATATTTTATTTTAAATTTATTTTAAATGGAAACCCCCTACAAGAAGACCTATAAAATCTTACTTTCTTAAAGATTCTACCCATTTTGCCTTCTTGAATTGATGAAGGTGATGAACCCAATGTCAATGAATTTTATCATTACCTGTACAAAGGTATAAAATGTGCCAATGTCACTCTCACCTTATTTCACCTACCATTTTCTCCATAAATCTTCATTTCACCATTATAAATGATAAATGAGAAGTTACAAAGGGGACTCCAACATTGGAAATTTGTTATATAAGACATTTAGAGGGTGGGTACATATAATTACAACATGATGTCATTAACAAGGTGTTAAATGACTTAAAAATACCCCTATTACATGATATAACCTTCACATTTAATCATTAATAAAAACTATCATTTCTATATTGGGATGTAGCTTAAACTTATCAAAATTACCTTAATATCTCCAAATTGCTTCAAATACAATATGATCAACTTACTATCTTTGTCCCTTGGTCAATTTGGCCAGATTTAGATCATGGTTGTTCTTGTAAGGGTCACCACCTTGTCTCATTGATCATATTTCCTAATTAACTTGATATCACAATTAACCTTAACTTTGTCAAACTTACTTTAAACAATTTTAAACACATAATGAAAACCATAAAGAATGACCATTTGATGACAAGACAAAATGACTTGACTTAGCTACCAACTAGACCATCCTAAATGACCATGTAAGATACCAAGGAATACACACTACCTATCATCATATATCATTAAAATACTAACACAAGACCTTCATAATATATATGAATAAATTTAAGATCAAGTAAATCAAAGTTTCAAACGATCCTTATTCATGGTAGCCAAATTTTGGCTAACATCTTTGGTGACCTCATGGGATTGCATGCTTGATATGGATTTATACTAGTTGACTAGTTGCCTAATTAGACCTTGAACCTAATTTAAAATTCCTTGAAACAACCTATATAACTAACATACCTCTAAAACACACAATAATAAGAAATAAGAACACACAACAAAATAAGAACAAAACACTTGTGTTATAAAGTACTTATAATAAATACAAGATAATAAGAAAATATTATACCCTATATTAACCTACTCTAAAAAAATTGTATATCCCTAAATAAAACCATTAACTAGTAGTGCAAGGTAGCTACCTCTCTTTACCAAACTCATGTGACTAGCAAGCCCAATGGTAGCTATGGGAGAATAGAAGAGGTGCGATTGTATGTTTATCTTGATAGCCTCCTCCCATTAAAAATAAATTTTATACACCTTGTACATATTTATTGAATCATGATTGATTAGGGGGGTATGATTGGACTGATCTTGGGTATGTTTGGGTTCATCTTCATGTTTTGAAATGAACATGATATGCAATGACTCTTCCTTATTGGATTCCAACTAAGCTAAGTAGTTGATATGAAATGATCTTGTAGTGGTATAAACTTGATAAACCTTCAAATTATTATAAACCTTTGACTCCTCAAGATCTGGTGGATCAAACTAAATAGATTGACATGTTTCTTGCAACATGCTTGTAGAATTAGCTACAAGAAGTGAAACTTCTTGCTCTTTGAGATGTTAAGGCTAATAGAGATTTATCTTATCTTCCAAGAGTGAACATGTGCCTAAAAATGTATCAATACATTTATATCCTTCTTTAAAAAAATCAAATAAGTTAGATTTAAAATAATTAGCATCTTGGTGTGACAAGCTTGGAGAGCTACCATCTTCTTGGTTCTTGGTTTGCTTGACAAAGCTTCTTTCCTCAATCTAGATCAGATCATAAAATTCATATATAAGAGTGTACCCTACTCCTAGGACTTTGAACAAATCCTACAACTAAAATTTACCTTTTACTATCTCATTTAGACCCTATTCTAGCTTGATATGTGCTGATATAAAGGTAGTCACAACACAATTTGAGAAAAAAATAAAGTTTTTACCCCTTTGATCATGTTCTTTGGGGTCAAAAAAATATTTATCCACCTCTAATGAGTCTTTAGGATTTATTATGTTGTAAAAAAATTATTATAACCTTGTTCACATTGGAAAAGACCATCTCTCTCAAGGTCTAGTATCACTTGATCAACTTGTACTCCATCAAGGTCATGTTTATCTTTAACTTCAAAGAATGATTTTCTTCTCTCTTCATCAAGATGTGTTATAGTAATGATATATTCATCATATTCACTTGTAATACTCTCCTCATATCCTTATTGAATTTAATTTACATATACAGCTTTACCTTCTTCATTTGCTTCCCATAAAGCATGTTTTTCCTCAATGATGGGCTGATCACTCATAAACAAGCTTTGAACTTTTGAGATCCATGGGATTACCATTATTTTCCTTCCATTCACCAAATAATATCTCAAAGCTTGATATGATTTGGTCTTAAAATTTGTGCACAAGGACTTCCTTCTTAATTTGAATGCTCTCTTGAAGATTTTAGGTTCTTGAGGAGGGATGGGTGGGGCTTGAATAGGTTCAAGTTCCTCTTTAGCCTCAATGTCCTAGTCTAAGCTTTTTCCATTTTTTTTATCCTATGACTTCACCACTTGATTCTAAATTAGAATGTTAAAGGACCTTTTGGGGTGATCTTGAGGAAGGGGAAGATATTTTTTGTGCCAAGATAGCCTCATTATTTTCCCTTCAAGTGACAATCAAACACTCCAATTCTAATTCATCTTGATCTTCAACCCTCTCAATTAGAACTTCTTTCCTCTTTTTTATTTCTTGGATTGACCTTCATGATGGGAATGATTGAGGAATGTGTGAAGGACTTTAGAGGTTTTAAAACTCACTTGATTTAGTGTTTTGAGGAAGAATGGTATGAGAAAAAGAGGGTTGATGTGGTGTAGGAGAAGGCACATGAGGTTAATAGTACTGAACTTGTTTCCCCTCATGAACTGCTAATTTATCCTTTATGCACTAAATTCGGCCACCTATGTCTAACATGTCATGAGTAAGTCTTTATTGGTTATCTCTCTCAATAAGTGTCCACTTGTGCTTAACCATCTGCAATGAGTCCCTTATATTATGAATGAGATGAATAGGAACACTTAAACTATACTATCTTTGTCTATCAAGTTTTATCATATGCCTCTCATAGCCCACAAGAGTTTTCTTGAAGTTTGAGATAAATTGATTGGAAATGTAACTATGTTGACTAGGAGAAACATGGTTTTGATAAGGTTATTTATAAGAAGGAATAGGATAGCAATGAGGTTGATTTGGGGTGGGAGGTGGCATATAATATTGATGGTAATCTTGGTTAGATTGACATGAAGGTTGATAGAGATGATAATCTTGATAGCAAGGCTAGTATATCTCAACATGGGGCTGATATAACTCATTATGTTATTGATAAGGATCAACATAAGCTTGACATGACTCAATAGGGGGATGATAATGATCAAAATGCTACTAATATGACTCATCAACTTGAGTAAAAAAGAAATCCACTCCAAACTCAGCCATGAAACCTCATGAGAAATGTAAAATAGAAAGAGTACTTTCTTGAAAGAATACCTAATATGTTAAAACCATTTGTATATGCTCAAATACTCCATTGGTGCTTATTACCATGCCTTCAAACGATGGTTAATTGAAGAACAACAATAAAAACTATTCAATGGGATAAAATCCTTATCCCACTAGGCATGCTAGAACTATTATCATTGAAATTTTCACCCTTCAGGAGGTTGTTCAAGCCTCCTCACTTAAGTGATAGCATGAGAATAATCCTATTTTTTGGGTGACTTAAAGAGTGTATTGAACCTCTAAATAGGGCTATCTCCCTTGATGCATCACTTAAGAACTACAAACTAAGCCTACAAACTTACAAGGGAAAAGGGAGAAAGAACTAAAAGAAAACTAAGGAGGTGACGCACCAAAATTATTGACCACTACCACACATATGAAAATTATAAATGAGCATCAAGTTTATCTATTCATACATTAATCGTAATCTATT
>JARHVA010000715.1:650000-730000 GCA_037957365.1 Torreya grandis | reverse complement strand
GTTTAAGCTATCAAATCTAAACCATTTGATATTGCACCAATCATGAACATGAGGGAAATTGAGAGAAAATGATGTTACATAGATAAATTATTATTAAATAGACATTTAAAAATCATATTTATCCATTCATTCAACATTAAAACCTTGCATTTGGATAAAACTAACCCTAATGGGATTTTAAGTCCTTTTTTTACACTTTAACTTCCTAATGATTATTCATAAAGTTAAGAATACTAAACAGAGAAAAAATTCCATAAATTATAAGGTAATTATATTCCCCTCCTATGGCCAATATATGAGACTCCAACTTTATCTCTCCTTAGATTACTAAGTGAAAATCAGATGACTGTCTTGAGCTACCAAGAAACCTGATGGAGAAATGGAGTGGGTTTTTGCCTTGTTTGCTATAAAACTCAATAATATGCATGGATTTGAGTCTAAGGGAATTAATATAATCCTTAGAGAGGTTTGGATATTTATTTTTAATGGAAACCCTTGAAATAACACCTCTAAAAGCTTACTTTCTTTAATATTTTGCCCATTTTGCCTTCTTGAACTAATGGAGGTGATCAACCAGATGTTGATGAAGTTATTAATTTCCTATATGGAGGTATAAAATGTGAAAATATCACTCTCACCTTCTTTTCCTTATAATTTTATTAATAAATCCTCATTTGGTTATTAGAAATGATAAATGGGCAGTTACAAAGGGGACTACAACATTGGAAATCAATTTTATAAGACATTTAGAGGGTGTGTATGGATAAATACAACATGGTGTCATTACCAAGGTATTAGATGACTTGAAAATACCCCTATTACATGATATAACCTTCACATTTTCTCATTACTAACAATTATCATCTCAATATTGGGATGTATAATAAGATTAAATTAGATGAATTACCTTAAACTTATCAAAACTACCTTAATCTCTCAAAATTTCTTGAAATATGATATGATCAACTTACTAGCTTTGTTCCTTAGTCAATTTGGCTATATTTAGATCATGGATGTTCTTGGAAGGGTCACCACCTTGTCTCCTTAAGAATAGTTCCTCATTAACTTAATTTTACACTTAACCTTAACTTTGAAAAACTTACCTTAAAAAATTCTAAACACATAATGAAGACCATTAATAATTACCATTTGATGACATGACAAAATGACTTGACTCAACTACCAACTATACCATCCTAAATGAATTTTTAAGCTGCCAGGGAAGACACAATACCTATCATCCTAAATCATTAAAAGACTAATACAATACCTTTATAATGGCTATAAATAAAGTTAATATCAAGTAAATTAAATTTTAGAATGATCCTCATTCATGGTAGTCAAATTGTTGCTAATAGGAAGATCTTCATGTCCTCAGTCTAGCTTATTAGGGCACCTTGGTCTTATAGTTAGTTCTTATACAATAAAAGAACTATGCAATCTTCATTCCTCACATCCTTTGCTAGCTACTCATGAATTCCTTTGCCTCACACTAGCTTGGTGATTTGGATATCTATGTCATATTCCATCACCTTTGTGACCCAACTAGATCTCTTTTCATCAATGTCCTTTCTCAATAATAACTCCTTTATACTTGAGTACAAGATCATGATTTGGAGCTTGTTATTGTATATCATATTCCTAAACTTCTTAAGCTCTCTTATTACTATTAGGGTATGCTTCTCTATAAATCTATAGTGTAGTTCATAATATTTGAACCCTTGGCTAAATAAGGCAATAGGCTACTCCAATGATCATTATGCATAAAGGATGAAATCCTTACCATAATTTATCTTTATCAACATTAGATATTATGTAATGGCACACTTGATGGATTCAAAATTGCTTCATCCTTCCTACCTCTAGCTAAATGTAGTGCTCTTCTTGAGCATTATTATGAGGGGATCGACTAGAGTCATGATACTTAGCACAAACCTTCTAATGAAATTTATTTTCCCTAAGAAGATTTGGAGAGCCTTCTTGTGACCTAAGAGAGCTAGTGATAGAATGGACTTGACTCACTCAATATTTATTATGAATCCCTCTTTAGAGACAATGTGTCCCAAAAGTTTGCCTTCATGCACTATAAATACACACTTATCTTGGTTCAAATAGATCCTAAACTTTCAACATTTTTTAAAGACTTGCTCTAGGTGACCCAAATGATCCATTACATGCTTTGAGAAAATATTATGTCATCTAGGCAAACCAAGATGGTGTTGTTGAGGAGTCCCTTAAATGCCATATCCATGGCCCTCTAAAAGGTAGCTCCTATATTTTTCAAACCAAAGGGAATTCTTTGGTAAGCAAAGGTACCCCACTTAGTGGTGAAAGTAGTATTGAATTGATCACAATCCTGTATAAGTACCTAATTATAGCCTGACTAACCATCTAGTAGTGAAAACCTATTCATGTCTGTGATTGTTTGTATAATTATCTCCATTGGTGGAATGGGGTAGTGGTCTTATTAATTTTCATGCTACCTCTCTACACATCAATGTTAGTGAAAATATTTATCACAACAAACTAAAAAACAAACTCTCAAAATAAGCTTAAATCTAAAGTGAGTGCGAAAATAGATAGAAACAAAACTAATTTGGTAAAATCCCAAACCACTATCCAGTGTGAACATGTCCTCTCAAACACCCTCCCCTAAGAAAAAAATAGGGATTGAGAAAAGAAAAATCAAAAAGACTGATGGGTCTTGGAAACTAGGTCTGATTAGGTACGCATGTATAAATCATAGTGAAATATAATGTGTCCCTATAGTAACCAGTCCATATTACTAAAATATATGGATGTTGAGTCATTATAACTAACAATTCAAATAGGTATTGGTAATTTATATGAGGCTCACTCTATAAAAAAACATTGATCACAAATTGGGGAAAAAGAGTTACCATAGATGAAATGTATCACCATAAGGTACCCAAAAACTTGTAGAACCATAGTGAGTCTGAAGAAGAGAACATATGTGCAAGGCATCCTAAAAATCATGACTCAAAAATATCAACATAATCCTTTAGTAGGTGCACTTTATGAAATGAATCCCATCAAACAAAAGATGCACTCAATTAATTGCCTCCAAAATAAAAGGTGGTGTGGAAAGGGATAAAAATAAGCACAACACCTAAATAATTATGTGCACACACACCCCCATAATTTTGAAGTGGGTGTAGTGACTCACAAAACATATCTTTATGAGTGGGCCAATCCCACTACTAAACACTAAAATGATGACACTGGGTTGTACTAGACTAGTTACTCTTTAGAAGGAGATCAAACTCCACAACAAATCTTAAGGAAACTCTTAAAATCAAAGGTGTGTGTGTGTGTGTGTGTGTATGTGTGTGTGTGTGTGTGTGTGTATATATATATATATATATATATATATATATATAATGTGTCTTTGGTGGTGATGGGATAGTCAAAAAATAAAGAGTATAGTGATCAATAGGGAGCATAAAAACATGAAGATAAAGCTCCATGACTCTCAGTGTGACTATAAATAAAGGTCCCATACAACAACAATATCACCAAGTGACGCAAGAAAGCCCATAATGCAATTAATGTGTAGTAGACAACATCTATGAAATGAGAGATGTAGGCTCCAAAAAACACATCTTCCTAAAAAAGAGCTCAAATAACCAAAGAGCATCAAAAGGCAGGAGGAGCAATATGTGGTCGAATAAGTTGAGTGGTGGAGGAACCTTGCCTATAGATTCCTCTGAAATAATGTTTTCAATGCCACTAAGAATGATCAAAAATCCACCCCAAATGAACATAAATGGTGGATGAATATGTTTGTATATGAGTGGGTGTAAATTACATAGTATAAATATGTGAGGTAACATCCAAAGAAGTGTCAGGTAGATCATGTCTGACCACTATAGTCTTAGGTTTCTCAGGCATGAGTGAAGGTATAGAACCACCCATATGTATCTCACTATCCTCATGAATATTATAGTGATTAAAATATGGAGCTTGATCAAAAAATCCCAATGAAGATGAAATATTTTCACTATAACCAATGCCATACTAATCAATCCATGTAACAAGATAGATAGGGTGAGCAATGCCCTATAAACACTGCCTAATGCCTACAAGTCTTGTAGTATGACCCATGGAATGAAACACGTGGGAGCCAAAGATAATGGTATGCTACTCAAAATAAGTAGGCATATGTGTAGGTGGAACTAGAGTGGGATGTGTAGAGTGTGAAAAAATAATAGGTATAGAAGTATCATCTATAATAGTATGAGTAACATGAATAATTAGTTGCTTAGAATCTAGTAGATCACACTATAAAAGTGCATTAAGTGGATGCATACCATATTAATTACATGATGGGGTATTAGATTGATGTTCTATGCCAATAAGTTTCTTTTTTAGAGAATAAATGAGGGAATCCATTCCATGAATCAAGGAGTGTAGAAGAGAATTTGACATCATGAGTTTCCAATTTTCTTCCTAAAGTTATAGGAAAGAGGCCATATGATCAATGGGTTGCTTAGGTCATATTAGGTTACTGTCAAGAGTCATACCAAAATAAAAAATAGGAGTAACAACCACTATATTAGAATGTGCATCATTAGGTGGAGGAGCTAAAGGTACCTCATCCAAGTGACCACTAATAATCAAATCTACATCATGAGTAGTAGGAAGAGTAATTATAAATGTCTCTTCCTCAAAAAAAGTGTCCTCACTAATAATTAAAAGAGTATAAGAAATAATAGGAGGAAATGGAGATTCCAAAGAGTCCTCATGTAAATCACTATCAATAATTATACCCACACAAATGGGAGAAGATAGTGGTGAAATAATGTCACCAACATAATAATCCTCACTATGGGAGGAAGTAGAATGGAGATGAACATGTGGAGGTGAAGTGACCTCATCAAACAATGTTAAAAAAATTGCCCAAGATCCTTTAGGTTACATGGCATACTCAATATGATTTTGTAAACTATCATAAATATGGAGGCAAATAAACAAAAATGCCTCCTTTTTTAAGGATGCAAACCATCAATATTGTCCTCATTTATAAATATGTGAAATTCACCAATAAAAACTCTCCATAATCCCTTAATATGCAAGTGCATCTGCATTTTGGTTTTCTAGGTGGTTTAGTTTGAAGTACTAATGGGTTTAATCATATGATAATCCATACCTAAAGATGTAAATACCAATAATGGTGAAAAATGACCAAATAGGGATGTCTATTACCACCAAAAAATTTATACTAATACAACAAGTGGCTTAAAAAATATAATACACAATAAAAATGGGATGTCAGTCATAGCTAAAAATGCATCCATAAGTGAAAGGAGTGCAATGGGTGATAAGTGTAATAAAATTGACCTCCAAATAAGGTGAGAGGAAGAAATAGGTTTGATTATCCTGTGAGGGGGTCTACCTCCTACCAAACTGGACCTCACCCTTTAGCTTTGATAAGCGATATCAGAAAAAGCAAAACCATTCCTTGAATAAAAATGGCCTCTAAAAATATTTTTCACCACATAAAAAAATGATGTTCCCACTTTAAATGAAGTAACCCTTTAAATAAGCCCCCTTTATAAAAAATAAACACAATTTAAAAGTGATGTCCCTTATAATTATAAACTCCCTCAAAAACACATTTTTATAAAAAATTTACATCTCAAAATAATATGCCCCATATGAGGATTTAAAAAATCCCACAAAAATTTCACCTTTAAATAACATTTCCACCACATTATTAAAAAATTTAATGTCCACTTCTCCATGTAATGTATCCTCTTATGTAAAAAATCATTAGCTATAAATATTTTAAGTTTTGAATTGAATTAAAGAGAATGATGTGTACAGAGGTAGAATGGTCATGTATCAAGCCACAATGGAAGTTATTTCAAATAAAAATTATTAAAAACTTACTAAAAAATTGTTTGATTCTATGTGGAGGCTTGGCCATGAAGTGTGGCCATAGGTGTTCTATGAATATTACATGAGGAATCAATCTTGCTACTGTTCTTAATATACAACCCATAGATTCATCAACCAAGAAATGTATTGGACTGAGGAGCCATAATGGGGTGGGCATTAAATGGTAGGCATGGAGGGTGATGAAGGTTGATGAGAGGCTAAAGAAGGGATATCATTGATGTGTTATTAGTGAGTTGATCCTAAAAAAAGATAAAGCTAGATTTGCCTCCAATGCAACCTTAATATAGGTCTATGTGGCTGGATTGAGTTATTTTGAAGATCTTGTGTCACATCTTATGGAAGGCTTTGATGCCAAACACATATCAAGGCCAATTTAGATTCTTCAACCACTAATATATAAAGTTTTCAATCAAAAATAATTTTAAACAATATATATAATGTCATTGACTAGGAAAATAGGCCATGCTAATCTAAGGTAGGCTGAGTTCCAATGAACAATGCCCAAGGATCAATTTTTAAAGTGGTTCTCAAACCAACTGGCTAGCAGCGTGCTGGCGTAGAAATTAGCTATTGTGATATAGATTAAAGCCTAAACAAATAGGCAAAACATGGACTACCAAACATGATCCATCCACATAGAAAAATCAATCCATACAAAATCATAATAAAAAATCACCACTCAAAAAATACGTAGATAGGAACCATTACAAAAATAATGTCATCAAAAAATGAGGTGAGCAAGCAAGTGAAATTTTTTCTAATAGAGGTGGTAATAGGTGATATTAGAAGATGACTAAATTACATGTGTAAATCAATGGAAAAACTTGATATGAATCTTCCAAATAAGTGTAAAAACTATGTTCAAGCTTTGTCAAATGCAAAACTTGATCTGATTCATAGTTTGCATAAGCCGATGAAAAATAACCAATAATGAAAAAATCAAGAGGTTCCAAATGATAAGAGAAGTAGAATGTTAACCATCCCAATAGAATCATTATATGATGGGTAAATCAGGTCCTTTCAATCATCAAGGCAATAAATGGACCACCAAATGAATGCAAAGACAATAATAACACCTATAAAATGAACATAGACACAAAATATTGAGTAATGGTTGTTGGAATTGCTTTGATATCATGAATAAGTTCAAAATGAACTCATAATCATAAGATCACTCCTACACACCATTACCATAGCTTTAAGTATTTTGAAATTACACACAAAATTTAATTATGCACAATCAAGTCTCCATTATTGCCTCAATATGAATAATATAATCCATAGGCTTTTTCTCTCTCATTGGTCTAGGAGAAGCATAAAGAATGCCTAATAAATAGGCAAGTAAGGTTTGTTACATGCAATAAATAATTTATTACACAAGCTAAAAATATGTGGAATGAAATATTTTTCATAACCACAAATGGTTTGTGCAAATATTTCTCACATCAAACCAAATAACAAAAAAAACAAGCTTAACTCCTAAGTGAGTTTGAACACTAGTAGAAATAAAACTGGTTTGGTAAAAGCCCAAAACACTAGCTAGTATGAACACATCCACTCTAACATTTATAGTTAAATGTGAAGATATCATCATACATTATACTTAGCTTAATTAATTCTTTGAATTTGGATGGGGATCATACCTTACCAACATTTAAGAGCTTGTCATCAAAGATGGACACCGAATTGAATATTTCCTCCTTCACTATCATGTTTTTCCTTTTGCCTTTCATCAGGTCATCAAAATTAAAGATGATTACGAGTGTGACTAATCCCCTAGGAAGCTTGTTTCACTTCAATTGAATGATCTATGATTCATATTGAGCTTGGATTCAAGGTTTATTGTTGGCACATATCTCAGCTTCATCTTGTAGGAAGTTGACAATTTGTTCATCACTCTCAAACACTTGCCAATTGTTTGCATTGTATGGGAATGTTACTCTGACTACGAGTCTTACGAGTTATTTGGACTCAATATTTATACTTCATGGGAGGTCATACTATGCACCCATGATTGAAATCCTATTAGCATCATCATTCCACACTCTTGATATTGAAATCATCAAACCCTTCTCTCATGTCCCATGCCCTATTTTTTAAGCTTTTAACAAATTGTTTTTAGACATATTCCATGATCTTACTTGGTTTACCACCAAATCACTATTTTTAAAAGTTTTCATCACCTTTATTCCTTTATTATACACCAATTAGAGACCTTTGATTAGCACCTCATATTCGACAACATTATTTATTTAGCTAAACTGCAATCTAAATGCATGAAAATATTTCTCCTTTTGAGGGGAGACCATTAAAACATCAGGTCCTATGCCATTTTTGCTTTAAGATCCATATAATTATAAATTTAATATGTCTTTGAGGTCTTCTTGAACCATTACAAGGTTAGGCAATAAGGTGTCCTCATAGAGAATGCAGTATGTGCCTAGCCCTATTTCCTTTATATTATCATATGGGTCACACTCATAATGCTTGCACACCCATTCATCAAGTAAGTCATCTGGTAACTCTTCAAGGGGTGTGGTAGTATCATGAATAATTTATTTCTCCTCTTGATCGAACAAATTATAGTTTGAATCAACTAGGATAGGAGTGTATGGCTCTATGTGAATCTTTGAAATAGGCACATCCTTGATGGTCACCTTGGTCCCATATCTAATTTTGAATAGCATGTGAGACCATTCTGAGGATAAATATCCACCCACATTTATAGTGAAATATTAGGAAAGGCATATATTAAATTAATGGGGTAATTCAATGACTACAATGTCTTATGCAATGGAAACGCTCAGACATGCATATAGAGTGAGACTCAAATCCTTGATAATTCCCATAATTTTGACCATTTTCCTATTCAATTTGATGACCCATTTTGAGATTGGATAATATAATATTCCTATCATGTCTTTAATTTTCTTCATCATGACTAAGCTACTCACACTTGAATCTATCATACAGTTATGTATGAGATGCTCATTAATGATCACAGAGATGTAGAATAGGGGTGGATTACTATTTTTTTACAATTCTTCCTTATGTTGACATAGAATTATGTGTGTAGAAGGCACATTATATGATGGCTAATGCATTTGGAAACTTCTTAGGGAATCCTACAGTAAATTCCTTTAGGAAGGGATAGCAAGAACATCCCACATGGAAACATTCAGTATAGTTTTCTTTATCGACTCAACTATGTTAAAGGGGATTTGAGTCCCTTTAATCTACAGCTTTTAAATAGCATTCTCTTCTTATACCTATGTGTTAATTTGGGGTTAGATTTATTTATATACAAATTATTACATGTGCACCAAAGGTTTCATAGGTGCTTTAACTTTGGTACCTATGCATTGAACTTGGGGTGCAAAAGTTGAAGGTGTTGGAAAATAAGGTTCCTACACCATTGCTCTCTTTATAAATCTTGTGTTAAAATAAATTGGGTTACTTATTGCACATGGCACTTCATTCTGATTCACATAACTAAATTCATCCTCCTATCAATTTAAGAGGGTAGATCCATCCTACTCTTTCATTCATGTTTGTGGTTTATCCCTTGGTTGATATGAAATAGATGGAGGCTCTTGAGGATGTGGCATATTTTGCATCATAAGTGTGTCATTCATCACTTTATTTATGTATAAAACTTGGTCATGTGGTTAATCACTCAGATAATACCATTCATATTCCTATACCATATTATTTTGAACAAGTACAATATCTCTAAAAGTGCTCATAGTGTTAGGGTTTGGCACATAGCGCATTTTATTATATGTGAGCCAGATTTGAGTCTATATAGCATGTTGGTAGGGAGGCTTGTTTGATTGATATTATTGGTTAAAGGGTTTATAAAGCTTGAAATTCTAAAATTATTACCTTTTGAGTCATATTAGCTCATTTCCAAAGCTTTTTAATTAGTAATTAAACTCATGCATCTTAATTAAAGACATAGAGGTTGATGGAATTAGGTGGTTGATAGTAAAAGGAATAGGAGCTAGAGTTAGAATAGGGGGCAAGGCAAGTGAACTTGTACATGAGGGATTGGGATATAATGTCATAGGGGTTTGGGCACAATTTTACCTTCTTTAATCAAGTAGTTATTTGTATGTATAGTGACCTTATAGGCATTTGCTAATACTACACCTCCCATATATTGGATCATTACGGCCACGTCGATGTTCAACACTCTCATGAAGTATAAAAACATATTGTTAGGATTTGTCCTTACTAGGAGTGTAACTTGGTTCCAAATCCTCTAAAATATGAATTTAAAGTCAACATATACTCATGTGGATCCCTTTTTATGGTTGTGACCTGCTCCATTAGTGATAGGTGGTCACTTTTTAGTTCAAACTACCTGCATAGTGTCATGCCCAACTCATCCCAATTGTGAATAGAACTAGGTTGCAAGTAATAATACCATTGGATTTTTCTCTCTTTCAAAAAAGAGGTAAGGAGTTTCAATGTGGTGTTGTCTTTAGTCACATTATGGATGGAGTAAATATTGGTTATTTCTTATATGTGCTCTACAGGTGTAGTTGAATATTTTCCAATAAAGTGATGGGTGATCTTAGGAGAAGCTATAAGAATATCATCATATTGGGGAAGAATCAATGGGTTTCCTCCATTAAAATTAACAAAGGGATGGTTTATCTATGAAACCATGAAGGTAATAGGGAATAATCTTCCTTTGTGTGCAAGTATCAACCAAATGGAGATGTAAATTGAGCTCTGGGAAAAGGTTATCTTACGTTAATATCCCTTTTGATAGGAGATAAATATATTCTAACTCCACTTATTATATAAAATATAGGTATCTCAATGAAATGAAAATAAGTTCCCCTTGAACATGATCTCATCTATCTTTTCATGTAGATAAAAGGTATATCTTTATAAATCAAGAATGTTCAGAGTCACCAGGTGTTTTATAAAGTATATTCAACCCTTGAATCACTAAGAGTAGCTCCAATATCTTATCCAAATTTTAAACTTAGTCCCACTAGGCATGCTATAAAATTTTATCACTCAAAACATGCATCTACATGTGAATGGCTTTCGTGCTTGATTGTGTGTATCTTTTATACACTTAGTGCCTTGGACTTACATGTTGGAGAGAAATTTGGTGTCTCATTGTAACAATGGGATTATCCCCAAAGTGTGGTACTCTTTCATTCCTTGTGATGAGATTATAGATTAGGTTAGCTTCCTTTTATACTAGATGCACTTGGTTTAAGACCAATGTGTAGACCTACAAAGAGAAGAGTGAAATCTATAGCTAGCACTAAACCTAGACTTGACAAGGGGAAAAGGGAGGGAAATGGTAAGATATTTATAGAATGTAAAAGGAGATGCACGAAGAATATATTGAGAACCTCAACCACTTAAAAACATATTAAGACTAATAGAGTAGATACAATATCTTAAAGAATGAGTGCACTACATAAGTGTTTCATATGGAGGTAAAGGAACACAATGCAATGTTAAGAGGGATGATAGATGGTCCATAGATAAAACCTATTCATACCCATGTATACATAGCATGATAACTACAAAGACTTTTTATTCTATGTAGAAGTGAAAAGAGAGGATTTCAATGAGAGGGAAAAAAAACCATAGATAAATATCAACTATGAATGCATAAGTAAATTAGTTAATATTAATCTCAAGGTCGAAGGTAATATTATAAACTCTAATAGTTAGAGATTTGTTATACCAAGAGAGGGATATTTAGAGGGAAAATTTTGGTAGTGTTAAAATGCTCGAAATGTGTCAACCCTTTTAAAATGTAAGACCTGAGCATTTATAGGCGATGAGAAGCCCACAGGTCATTGATTAGAATTTCACCCACTATAAGGGTAGTTAAAACATTTAATGATGATGTGGAAATGTAGTTAGGATCTTTGTCAAAAGATATTATGTGCCCATGTTATTAAAACTTTATAGTCACCCTTGAATTTATTTCTATTTTGATTTGGTTCCCTTAATGTCTAATCAATTTCAACTATCATCCCCATTTATGGCTTCCACCTATCGATCCACCTAGACTAGTCTATTGACATGTGGTTATGTAAACGTATCCTTAGGTTTTGCCTCATAATTTTTTGTAAGATATAATATTATCATGCACCTATATTTTGGGGATAAGGTGCACATTAACTATACACACTTCCCTCTTTGCATATTATAGCACGTGGATGCGTACAAAATAACTAAGGACATATTGTGTAGATGGTGTGCACTAAATATTACATAGATAATTAGTCATGAAGTGTGGTTACAAGCTTTTGAATGGAATAGAGAGATATATTTACAAAAATACATCATGATCAAACTCACTCTACATCTAATCTCTTTTGATGGTCTTCCTAGTATGTGCCTTCATATAACTTGGAAGTCTTGCTGGTCTACAAAGAGAATGTTGCATAGTTGAGATCGTAGTCTATGTTTTACAATGGTGTAAATGTGAAACTCTATGATTTAGCATGGGAATTCACCATTTGAGTGTGAGGAATACTTTGAATAAGAGTGCATAAAAAGAATTAAATATTTTGAGCATGATTTTCATGATTTGGAATTATTCTTTACACACTTCTCTATTTTTGTACCTTGAGGTCAAAGAGACCCATGTGCTCTAATTTGCATGCCATGTTGAATTTATGAAGGATATTTTCATGGAGTATACCTTAATAACTCCTTATAATCATAGATCAACACTTAGTTGATTCATGAATCCCAAGCTAATTAATGAGTGAGGGTGTGTATGAGAAGTGTGTGTGCATATACTTACTTTTAGAGAACTCGACATTGAAAAATCATGCAACTTGATGTGCAATCCTTATGAATTCAACATTTGATAAAGGATTGACTTGGGAAGTCAAAAATAACCTTTGTATATAATTTTTTAGATAAAGGTCTTGAATTTCAATTTGAGGCTTATTGGTGTGTGAGGAGACCAACTTGGAGAGACAAATGGTCATAAAAGAGATTGTTAATAATGTATATATTTGAAAATATTATGCAAGTTATGGTGGGACAAATTTGCATTACCTAGATAGGGTTATAATATGGCCTTGTCCAAAAGACTTAAAACATAAAAATAAAGGTCTGGAATGGAAATTGGGGATCCCCAAGCTGGAAATGGAAGGACAAAATTAAAATTTTAAAATGTATGAGTATGTAAAAAAATTTAAACCTATGACATAGAATGGGGCATGAAAATAAGTTTTTCATTCATCAACATAGTCCTAATAATAAAGGTTATGTAAAATGCATGTTTTGGATGATTTTTTGTTAAATTTAGGTGTCTACATTTTCAACCACTTTATTCTATTTATGAAATGAAATGAAACAAATGGATTAAAGTGAAATGTGAACTTGAGTGTGTACACACACTTTGCCTTTTGATGAGACACTTGGTCATGTAAGATGATTTGATGCAAAAACTACAATGATGCCAAAATCAATTATTGTCCATATTTGAATATTTGAAACTTGAATTTTAAAATTCTAAAGAGAGAGAATAAGGAAAGCATACACCTAATATAGTATGTGACCCTGATTATTTTTGTCACTTTTAAATAGAGATAGGGGACTTTCAATATTTTTTTGCTTCTTGGCCTAGGAAAACAAACAATCTTGAAAATGGTATTAGAATGAGTGGTAGGCCATTGGTTATCCCTATACAGTAACCATACTAAGTCATGAATTTTTTTTAACATGCGGAAAATTTTAGAGTGATCAAGCCTTAATGAGTGAAGAATTAAAACTAGATAAGAGTATGATGTCACCTATAAATAATGTTATAAAATATAATAGAGTGTTAAACCATCAAGTGTCACTAAAATCTAATAGGATATGAAAGAAAGAGAAATGGAACCATGCAATGGGTTCATTAAAAGTGAAATCATAGACATTGAGTATCACTAGATTCAATATGGCCCAATTGACACTATATGAATTGGACTTTTGCAAACATATCTATATTTGGTTTTTAAACTCTGTAAGAGAGACATTTTGAAAATATCAAATAGAGACTTGAGCATGACTAAGTATCATACCCCATATATCTATATTGAATTAAAATTGAAATATTATTTGATTTGGTAATTTTTGAAAACTTGTGATTTGAATTTTTTTTAAACTTCACTATCTTAAAATGTTTTGCTTATTGATAATTGGTGCAGTGAAATTTTTGATAGCTTCATGACATGGAAAAAAAGAGTACATGAATTAATATCATGGCCCCATAATTTGGAAATCTATATTTGATAATCGACTTGATGCCATGGTATTGCAATTTTTTTATATTTAGAAAATTTACATATGTTGTATTTAGTATGTACTCCCCCTTTTGAAATAAATGATGAGAGTAATGAATCATTTATGTTTAAAGGGGAATGAAATAAAATTAATCATTTTGTAAGAGTATATGTTGAGGAAACATGCAAATAAAAAGTGATTGGTATGCACTTTGTTAATTTTTATTATTTAAAATTCATATTAACTATTTAAAATGATATAATGTGTAAGCCAATATCATCAAGATGTTAACAAATTTGACAAAATGTAATTTGGATAAATATTGTGCTAGATATCATATTTTTTGTGTTTGGTGATTTTGATTAACATAAATGTCATGTGGGTAAGGTGTAACCTTAGGGTAATAGTAATTAATATAAATAGGTTGTTAAAAATAATTTTTAATATTCATTTGAATTTTTACCCAATAATAAATTTTGAGAATTTGAGAAAATAGAATAAAAATGTCTCAAAGGAGATGAGTGTTGCCGACAGGATTTGAGCAAGTAAAAATGGTAGTGGAGGTAGATGTTAAGCTATATTTGGTGAGTAAAAAACCCTTAGTATATGTTGAGTTTTAATTTTTTATGTAGAATTTTTATTATTTTTTAGTCTTGTACCACTATGGTTAGTCTTGTCTAGACCTGTCCCAAATAACACAGATTTGTCTATGGAGGATTATGAGGAATATGGGCCCATTTGTGCTAGTGTCTAGTGTAATGCATCCATGTCTAGTTTGAGATTTAAATTTACTATTAGTAATATTGAGTATTTTTAAGCTTGTTTTATTATTTATATATTTGCATTGGTTATTATAGGGTGATCTTAGAGCTTGAGAGTTCCACTAAAGGCATATTATGTAGATTGTTCATGGTTTACCCCTATCTGATGAGGATACTACCATTATTGATGTTGAAATATTAGGTGATATATTTACTTTATACCCAATTCAATATGATAAGCATATGATTATATCATTATCTGAGTGGTGGGATTCATATACATTTACCTTGTGGTTGCCCACAGATGAGATCATAATGACCTTAGAAGATGTGTGGTCTATATCAAAATTATTGATTATGGGTATTTGAATATTCTCTAAGATAGTAGTGATAATTTATAATGCACACATATGTATTAATTGGCACAATATGGGTGGGTGGTATGGTGCATGGATACCATGATTTTATTATCAGAGATTAATATTTTAGGTGTACCTCATTTATGAAAATTTCTTTATAGATTTCTATTTGACTTTGTGGTTATGAATGGGTGAGGCATAGATATTTTTAAAGGATAATTGACATTTATTGGTGGATATAAGACTTTGGTACTATATACTCATAGGGACACACCATATTGGCCCATTTATACAAGTATTTTCAAAGATTTACCCACATAAATTATGGTGTAGGATCAAGTTCTATGACATTATTGCATTGTTGGGTATATGAGCATATAGTGGTGATTAGGCCATTAGAATTCCATTGTGTGTGTGTGTGTGTGTGTGTGTGTGTGTGTGTGTGTGTGTGGGTGTGGGTGCGCGTGCACGTGTGTGTGTGTGTGCATATTCATATATGTATGCTTGTAGGTGGGTGAGAAAAATGTGTCACTTAGAGTAGCACAATTGATTATAGGTGTATGATGGATCAATTGACATCGACTGGCATTATATGGAAGCCATATCATGGATTTAAGGGTTGATGGGATGATTTCATGGAGCTATAATAGATTTGAATAATTTTTTGGATCCAAAATTATTTCTTTGGAGTATATGATTATTTTAAATTAGAGTAAGTGACCCTTTAATTTAGAGTAGCTTAGGGAGTTCTCCCAGTGCTAACGATTAACCACATGTCAATTAGGTTGCCATCTCAATAGGTGGAGTAAGATTAACCTTTGATAGATGAGTTATATTCCATTATAGATAATGAGAGGCATGATGTATTAGATATCCTATATTTGAATGATGTGGGATGTACAAGTGAGTATATGTAGTGTGGCCCAATGTAGGTGGTCACACTTATTTCCAAGTATAAGAGTAACAGATCTAATAGTAGTTGTGCCAGATGCTCTTGGGGTAGTAAGTGGTATGTATATATGTGTCTTTTAATTTAATACGATATAATTTGATTAATTTGGTTATTTTTTTAAAAAAAAATTGTAAGATGTGATGATTATTAGTCTCTTATCATAAAATTAGCATTACGAGTATTGATACTACATTGCTTAATAGTGGTCTGCCCAAGGGGATTATAGAGAGAATGGATATTGTAGGGCCACATGCCATTTTGTTTGATAGATATTTTATTGAAAAAATTTCATATGTGAGAGCAACTGATAAGTTGGATACATTGATAAAAGAGTGTGATACTTTAGTGATTGATTGAGATCAACTCAGAGCAAAACTTAGTGGACAATAGATGCCTCTGCTTGTGGAGACATCAAACTTAGGTGCAACTATTTTTATAGAGTATGTTCAACTTCAAAGTGAGCATGAAACCATTTAGGATATTTTGGAAACATATGAGGCTTTTGATAAGATGAGGTCAAGATCGAGGTCATGATATGTAAGAAGTGCCACGATCTTCTGAGCACCAGTATTGGATGATAGAGATGTAGATATTTATATTGATTATGCATTAGATATTCAAGGCCCAGGACCTATTGTTAATCGACACATTTTTATCTAATATATATGTCTGTGTTATATATATACACACACACACAATTTACAATCTCTTGAGCACAATGTTGGATGATAGAGATGTAGATATTTTTATTGATTATGCATTAGATATTCAAGGCCCAGGGCCTATTATTAATCGACACATTTTTATGTAATATATATATATATATACATATATATATATATATGTATATATATGTGTATATATATATGTATATATATGTATATGTGTATATATATATATATATATATGTATATATATATATGTATATATATATATGTATATATATATATACATACACACACATACACACACACACACACACACACACACACACACACACACACACACACACACACACACACACACACACACACACACACACACACACACACACACACACACACACACACACACACACACACACACATAACACACATATATGTATATATATTTATGTGTGTGTCTAAGAATATTTATTTATGCATATATATGTATTGTCTATGTAAAATTTATTTAAGATAATTTCCAACTTGATGGAAATAGGAATGATAGATAAGGATTTATTTGATTGTTTACATATGTAGGAATTAGTCAATTATGTATTTCATTATGTTGCATTCTCAATTGATTTTATTTATGAACCCATACTTACGTAGGTAAAATAGTTGGTTCTTTTAGAGTTTGTATTATTTTTATTTTAGGGACCTCTTGTGTAAATGGTTTTGGCAGTCTTAGTATTATTAATTTGAGTGTTATGAATGGTGTAGTTAGCATGAGTGTTATCACTAATGACCTTATTTGGAACCATAATATCTTGTATAAGAATTGTTTGAGAATTTTTTTAATGTTTAGATATTTTGGAGATTTATATGGTGCTTTGGGTAATTTATTATCAAATTTTTAAAATTAGATAATTTTTTATTTGTGAGTTCTTTTATCTTTTCTTGTAATGGATAGAAATAATTATCATGATGTTTATTAATTCCATGATACATAAAAAATGGTTGGCCCTTAATATTTTCCAATGATGAGGTGGATGATAATAATTAGGATTTAAATTGACTAAAATTTTATCCAACAATGTATTTAAGATATCATGTGGACAATCATTAGAATTAAATTTTAAAGGGTGCATTTTTCATGATGTGAAGGAATGATCATGATTCATATGATTGGAAAAAAATTGTTTTCCTTTATGTAAGACTTTAATATTTTTGGAAGTAAATTAAGCCTTATGTGTGAGATGATTATTACTTTTGTGTGTTTATTTTTTAGAAATTGATTCATTGTGTATACCTTGAGAAGAACTATTATAATTTATTTATTATATATTTTTATAAATGTGTGTATCAACATGATCTGTGTGAACTTTGGAATTTGAATTTGATCTTTGTAATTCAATGTCCCCTTTCATTTTATTTTACACTTCCACAAGACCAAGTTCTTCCTCCAATGATAAGGTCTCATAACAAATAGAAATAAATGAATAAATTAATTGGCACATAGTAGTCTTAAATTTTAATATATAATCACAAACTTGCTCAGATTTGCCTTGGTGCAAAGAGGGTAACTTTCCATAAGTGACCTTGAGTTATTTATTTTAAATATATTGTATTTAAAATGCCTCTTTTACTTATATATAATTAGTTAAATATCCACCAAGAATAGAATGAAATGATGCAAGGGCACATCCCTTAATTATTTTAATAAATAGTTTTAATAATAATCCACTACCATTATAGCCATTCATAGTTTCTTGAAAATCTATAAGATGAAAATAAGGGTCTCCTCTTCCATAAAATTTGAAAAATGTAGGTAGTTTAAAGTTAGAGGGTAATGGGTGTGTATTCAAGTGAAAGTGGAATTGATCTATAAATCAATCCTAACTCAGAGAAGATAAATCAACTACTTATACTACTTGCAAACATTTAGATAATCGAGGTCATAAACAATATGGATCTGCTAAACCTACCTAAGGGATATCTTATCACATGATATGGATAGAGAGGGTTCTAAAGCCTTCAGTCAAGCAACACCACATAATAACCATATATAGGTCTATAATGTAATAATAAGTAAATCTAATCTAGTGGTAACCAAATCTTGTAGCACAAATAGGGGATAAATATAAGAAATAAACATGCAAATTAAAAATCTACTCAAGTCAATGTAGAGGTAATCATAATCAAGGAGAGATAATATATTCATTAACCATTACTTTTGAAAATATATCTACCAAAATAGAGGAGTAATATTTATAAATATTTACCTTGAAGATGAACTCATCGAGACTCAACCTCTCTCTTGGCCAATGGTACTTTACAAGAGTTTGTTGTGTATTATTTAATAAGTTAAGGATGGATAATGGACTATGGTGGGCCCCTTTTTGCACTAATTAGTGGACCCATGCCAACTCAACACATCTCAATGTGAGGCAATCATTGTAGATTAATTCTCTTTTGGTACATTTGGCACCAGTTGGGAAGATCTTCAAAGATATTATGCTAGTTGACAAGTAGTTACTTATCACCTAAGTTTTAAAGCATATCTCCTTGAGTACTTGCATGTGGCAACTAGAGAGCACAAGAGTCAATTTAGTGTAGCTAATGGAATGATTAAACCTAGTGATAGATCAATGTGCACCCACCAACCTATCACAAAGATGCACCCTTGCCTATAAAATCAAGCCTAAACTTGGAGCAAAGGGATGCAACATTAATGCAGTGAAGCTCTCCAGGATTGGCTCTAGAATTATGCATGCATTTTGGTTAAAATTCATCATGAATACTTTTTAGAATTATCATGTATCACCCAAGCTCACCTATGAGCCATTAGGCTTGTAATCTAATTTAGATGAATGCATACTATGTTTTATATAAATTGTACTCTATTTTACTAAGCTTTGAGTTAATAAAGAATGACATTGAAACAAATTGAGTATTGATATTAATTAGATGGTTATAGAATTATTTTATAATTATGATTGGAATAGAGTAGTAATAATAACATAACTTCCATATTTTCATATGTTTTAGAGTGAAAGTATGCATTAGGTCGTTAATGGTGTCCTTGTGCTAGATAACAACTTTGGCTTAAACCGTAAAACTACCTAAGTGTTGGGGAAGGCATGTGCCTAAGCCCTAATAATTTCACCTAGATCACTAGAATGAAGAATGAGCCACTGAGTGTAAGTAAATTCCCTAAATTTCTAAGTACTTGAATGAGACTTGGCTTGGCATCCCCAAGACTTGAGCCTTTATGACTAGAACTACCTACCTTGAATAGACCTATGCCTATTAATGCTACTAAGAATTACTTATGCTAATGAACCTATCTAAGATCATTAGGGAAATGACCAAGTCCTAAAGAGACTAAGTTGCATCATGTTTCAACTATCCCAATGTGGGCCCTAATCCCTTCTCTGATGTGCTTTAGGTGAGTGCATAAGGCTTGTGCCTTGTGTTATTTGATGCCAGTGTAATAGTGTATTTAAATATTGTGTGCCCAAGACCTTGCTATGATTTTTCCTAGTTAGACCAAGTATATGACTAACTTGGATTAATTTTTAGACATGTGATAATGCAAATAAACTAATGATTGAGAATTTTCTACAACATTTTGGTTTTATTGTCGAGACCCATGTTGAAATTTATTATTATAATGGTGTAATAGAATGATGCTCTAAATTTCACTTGAGAACATCGAGCATTGGATAGAGCAAGTGGAAGATAGTTTCACATAGAAGCATTTGACATGCCAAGGATAGAATCCAAGAGAATGGGTATAAACCAACCTATATGATGTTCTATATGAGGTGTTCTTTTACAAACTACCTGAGCATGTGTATCAGTTGTTAGTTTCCTATATAACCTTTAGAAGATGAATCTATGGCTAGTACTTTGAGTGGAAAAAGGAGTGCCTAGAGAGGCTTGAGAGCCTATATGAATTCTGGACACACACTGTAGAGAATGGTGAAATGACACATTGAATAGCTACATGTTGGAATTCATAATGTTGACCTTATCTTGCCCTAGAGAAGTAGAATATGAGTTCTTTTGTGAACTAAGGAGCACATTAATAAGAAGGATTAACACTAAAATAAATAAATTATTGGTTTATTATAGTCTTAAAACCATAAGAATAGAAGGCTAAAATCCCTGTGCATATGAGCAAGTGTAGAAGGTGAGAAGGGGAAGTGTAAGTAAGGCACAATGGAAAGGGATGAACAACTTGAAACCCAAGAGATTTAGAGGTATAACTATAACAAGTGAAGGTATAGGTTGATAAAGGATCTATAACTTGGAAGTCCTAAGAGGACTCGTAGCAAGTAATAAGGGCATGGGGAAGAATCCCTTGAATTGTAGTAGTACAAGGAGAGAAAGGAAGAAGAAAGAGGCCAAACTCAGTAATTAGGTGTAGAATTAATTGGGTTCCTACACGATGTGGTGATTGAGGATATACTGAAATCACCTACCACCTTTGAACTTGAAGTGTAATCTCATGCACTAGATTTTCTACTAGAAGATAGAAGAATGATAATTGACCCTATTATTGATATTAACTTTGATAAACTTCAAAATTTTAACCAAGACTTTATGATCAAACAAGTGATTCCTTATGAGGAATTGAGTGAGAAAAACATGAAAACAATGAGTGCCAACTTAGGAATCTAGAACATAAGTGCAAGTATTCTTTTTTAGAGGATGTCAATGACACTGACTAAGCAATAGCTCATATGAAGTGTCCCAATGCCATAAGTGAGCAGTATCACACCATCAAGTTTGATGGTACAAACTATAAAAATAGGTTCAATACTCAACCTTCTAACTAGAGGCATTGGAGAACCACCTCTAACATAGATGATAGGGGGCAAGCACCTCAAATTCCATCACCACCCCCTCAGTAGATATATTATGAAATGGAGATGCACTTGCCCAAGTATCATGACATAGATAATGTTGTGGAGCATGTGCTTAAGTTTTAATTTGAATGGTATGATTGGGGTATCACCTAAATAGAGTGCAAGGTGACTCAATTTGTGACCACCTTGCTAGATCACACACATACTTAGTATCAAAATTTTGATCCAATCTAGGCAATGGTTGATTATGATATACTGAAGGAGTATTTATTAAAGGAATTTGATATTCTTGAGTTTGAGAAATAGAGTATCACAACACTCAAGGATATTAGCCAAGGGCTATCTGATAGCATTCACCTATAGATGCATAATTTAAGACTCTCCTCTTTAAACTTCTATATGATATCCACCCCTCCAAACATGTACAATGGATTTTTGTGGGCCTATTGGTACCTTTTATTAGAGCATTGCCCATGAATACCTTCATATACCCCTAGGAAGCACTCAAAGTTGCACTCTAGGTCAAGGTAGTAAGTAGCACTAACACTATGATCAACCCATTTATGGAGGCATAGATTAGGTCAATGACCTCCCATCTATAGAAGCTAACTATTGATGTGGTGCATAACACTCATAGTGGATTATGGTTTACTGACTATGATACAAAGGGACATAAGAATAATAATTTCTCATGAAGAAATATTTGTACCTTACTTCTTAGCTATGAATTTTGTCATGGGCCACATGACTCTTAAAATTGACCCTTATTGTGATACTCTATTTAAGTGAACACCACTATTTATTGCAAGTTATGTGATGCCTATAGTCATACAATAGTAGACTATTGAGTCATTGATGAAATGCACCAAAATATGGAGAGAGGCATGCAACAAGCAAAAATAACAGTCGATGGGTAGGTGGGCTAAGGAAATGAAGGCTATGGATAACAAAATAATGGCTATAAGAATTAGCGAGGTGCACATGGGTGAGGTGAAGGATACGATGGAGAAATATTACCACTATAATCATGTTACAAGTGTGGGTTAATTGAGAATTATCAGCATAATTCCCCACATGCCCAATGTGTAGGTATTTTTGAGGACCACATATAGTTGAGGATTACCTAAAATTATATAAAAAGATGACTTAAGGTTGGCCTAACATAGATAAGGGTGACATAATGGTTAGGTATGAGCTAAAGGAGGAAAAATGGACTCCCAAGCCATAACCAACTCCCAAAGAGCCACCTAAGGTATAGGCTACAACTTAGAGTGGGTTCACCACTCAGCTGCCTAATACATTGACAAAAGAACTAAACTTGGAATATAAAGAGTCAAGCTACACCGAGTGTATAGCATGACCTGAGCCAAAATTTTCACCCTACCCTGACCTTGCATGATAAAAGGATATTTTACAATAATCCATGAGCATAATCCAAAATTTACATGTAGATCTCTAATTGACTAGAGATATAGAAGCATAGGCTACTACCTCGCACAAGAAGCAAGATAACTAGGAGGTTGAAGTACAAGAGTTGATCAATATCTGACAACTCTTACAAACTAAAGGGATGTTACCCCTACTAAAAAACTTGATTTTAGAGCATGCAGGGAAGAGACCAGAGGAAGAGGTTGTACCTTAGATGATTGAGTTGATGCACTGCATATGGATCAAGCACATGAAGTAAGGCATACTTAAAACACAGAGTATGACCATGAACTATTAATAAATGCCACCATCAATGGATAGTCTATTTGTGAGGTCCTTGTGTACATAGGCACCAAGGTTAACATTCTAACCAAAACTACCTAGGAGAAGATGGGATTGCCACCCTTAAGGCCCTCCCTTTATGTGTTATTCATGGCCAATAAAACCTAAGTGAAACCTATCAGTATCCTAAAGGGCACCATTTTAGATATTATGGGCACTGAATTCTGAGCAAACTTCAAGGTAATTGAGTTAATAGAGCATGATCACTATCTAGCACTCTTAGGTAGGCCATGGTATTATGACAATAACATGGACATGCGCTTCAAGAAGTGCTACATGACTTTCAAAAATAGTAGAGAGAGGGTGGTGATCCACCTATCAAGTGATCAAGTGGAAAGTGTTGATCTTGAAGATGAGATCAACCACATTATAACATCATGGTGCAGGGCACCAAGAAGCTTAAACCAAGTGACCAAGGAGTGCTCAAATGGGAGGATGGATAATTAGCTTCTGATATAATTGACATGTCCTATGACTAATGGGTTGAAGAGGCTTATTCAACTAATGGCTAAAGGTGCTGCCTAGTGTGGGCAACTGAGCCAAGGCCAATCAGAATGGGACTAATAGGATTGACTACACTCAAAATAAATAGGTTCCCCATGCCAAAAGGGTAGGGAAGAGGGTGTTCTATCTCAGTAAATGGAATCTCTCAAAACTTCCAAAATATAGAGGGAGATAGCTTGTAGATAACTATGTCCATGACATTGAAGCATGTGTCCCCATAGAAATAGATAGAATGGGTGCACTAGTACATACCCTAAAGAGCATTATTGCTCATTGGTGGGTAGTGCAAAGTCTGAGCTTGCCAACTTGGCAAGA
The DNA here is from genome assembly GCA_037957365.1 of Torreya grandis. Classification (NCBI taxonomy): domain Eukaryota; kingdom Viridiplantae; phylum Streptophyta; class Pinopsida; order Cupressales; family Taxaceae; genus Torreya; species Torreya grandis. The sequence continues at coordinate 705,628 of JARHVA010000715.1, read as the reverse complement.
TGTGAAGGTAGCACTATACACTAGGTTTGGAAAGAGTAATGAGGACTTTAAAAAATTACTTACTTAGGAAATTCTAACCCAATCATGCATTTGCATTTGTGTGAAGAAACCTAGACTGTCTATGATGAGAACATGCCTAGAAGCCTATGGGTTCATTCCTTCTATACGACATTGAAAACATGGGAATGAGTTTGGTACATTTTAAATGAAATGTGTTGCAAGATAAGATACTGGGAGGTACTCAAAAAAGAGGTTCATGCACACCTTCTCCTTCTCTTCATAGAACTTAGAGCTACTGGAGCCACTGCAAGTCATTTACAGGGTAGTGTTTGAGGACATTTCAATCTTAGAAGAGCACCTCAGAGACATGTTCAAGGAGAAAATATTATCACTTCCAATATTCTTTGAAGATAAGATGCTCAATAATGACTCTAGTGAGGAGGATTACAAAACCTAGAAGGAGTGAAATTATAAGGCCCTAACAAGAAGGAAAAATGTGTACACCACATATGTGACAGTGCTCAAGATGAAGAAGATTTGATGTATCTTCAAATTTAAACAACTAAGGAGATAAAGGAAGTTGAATACTCTCATTAGGAGAGGAATGAACCTTACCATGTACCCCTCAAGACCACCAAAGTGTACATCAACATAGAAGGTGATCACAAGATTTTAACTATAGACACATACTAGTCCAAGGTAGAGATGTTGAAAATAATAGACATCCTAAAAGAGTTTTAGGACTTGTTCCCACACACTTACTAAGACATGAAAGGTACCCACCCTTCCATTGGAAAAATTAGCATCAAACTAGTGGATGGTGTGAGGCCTATCAAGAAATGTCCATATAGAATGAACCCAAATTTCCACACCAAGGTGAAAATAGAGATTGATGGAATGATATTTATGGCTGTCATTTACCTTATACAAGAGTATAAATGGGTGAGCTTGATGGTCATAAGCATCAATAATGATGGGCACATTTGGATCTACATTGAACACTTGATATTGAATGCCACCTACATTACTAACCCTTTCCTAACCCCATTTACCGATGAGGTCCTAGATGGAATGATAGAATATAAAATCTATACATTCACTGATGGTTTTTGGGGCTACCACTAAGTGTAGATAGAAGAGGAGGATAAGCCTAAAATAACCTTTGTGATTGAATGGGTTTATTTTGATTATAATGTGATTCCCTTTGGACTCGAGAATTCACCAATCATATTCTCCAGAGTGGTGATCAATACTTTCAAAAACTTCATCCATAAGTTCTTCCAAGTCTATCTTGATGAATGGACTATATATGGCCTTATAAAGGACCACTATGACAATCTACACCTCATGTTTGAGAGGTTCAAGTAGTTCTAGATATCATTAAAACTGAAGAAATGCATCTTCATAACGTCCTTTGAAACATTTCTTAGGCACATCATCTTCAAGGATGGTTTGCTTGTTTATCCTATGAAGATAGCCATCATCATTCAGCTCTAGACTTCCTTGATGTAGAAAGACATTCATACCTTTCTAGGCCATTGTGGCTACTATAAGAAGTTTATAAGTAAATACACAAAGATTGTAGTGACTTTAGAGGATCTCTTACACAAAGATGGTCCATATTTTGGATTGGAGTGCAAGAAGAGGCTTTTGAAATATTAAATATAAAACTAACAAGCATGCCAATTCTACAATTCCCTGACTAGACAACTCCTTTTCATGTCTATGTCGATACTTCAGGCTCCATAATTGGCACCATATTGGTGCAACTAGGTGAAGGAAATATGGATCACCCCATCTCCTTTGCAAGTAGGAAATTAATGTAAGTGGATCATAATTACACCACTATTGAGTGTGAGGTGTTGGCAATGGTCTATGCCTTACAAAAATTTAGGCAATATCTATTGGTAACCCCTTTCATCTTATTCATTGATCATGAGGTATTGAAGTACCTCATGAACAATCCTATATTACATGGGTGCATATTTATATGGATATTTATATTCCAATATTTCTAGTTCTTAGTTGTTATTAAACCTAAAAAGAAGAACTTGGGGATCGATCATTTATCTTGCATAAATTTTAGTGATGTGGTGGTTCTAATTGAGGATGATATGCCCAACACACAACTGTATAGAATCCATCATGTTCTTAGATACTTGCCAAAGATTTCCACTTTCCTAATGTCTAGGTTTGAACCTCAGACCATGTCAAATAAGGAAAAGAAATAACTTGTTCGCACAACCCCCTTCCAACTCATTGAGGGGGAATTATATAAACTAAGTAGAGATGAAGTCTTGCACTGGTGTGTTCTATAATATAAAAGGGACCCCATATTATAAGAGGCACATGAAGGAATCATATAAAATCATTGCACTAGAGATGCAATCCATGTGCAAGATATTGTAGTCAGGTTTGCGGTGTCCAAGCCTATTCCAAGATGCAAAGGATTGCACCAAGTCGTGTAATATATGCCAGTGCACTAAGAAGCCTAACCACTAGGATGAGATGCCTCTCATCCCCATTATTACCTAGGCACCATTTGAGAAATAGGCCATTGATTTTTTTGGGCCAATAACTCCCATAGCATGGCATACAAGCACTTAGTATATTCTAGTGGCTACTAATTATTTCAAAAAGTGGGTTGAGGCTACATTAACAAAATATTTCATATCTAAAATATCCACACACTTTATCTGGGAGAATATAATAAGTTGGTATGGGTGTTCTCTTAGTTTGACTAGTGATGGGGGCACTCATTTCATCAATGAGATGGTGCACATCCTCTTAATTGAATACATAGTGGTACACCACAAAACCACCCCCTATCATCCATAGGAAAATGGCACAACTAAAGTATTCAACAAGATCTTGGTAATGTGCCTAATGAAGATATGGGATGTTGGATACAAAGATTGGGATGATAGAGTGTCTATAGTGTTATGGGCATACTATAAAACATACAAGTATTTGAATAAGGCCACACCATTTTAACTGGTGTTTGGTGTTGAAGTTGTTCTCCCCATAGAATTCATGGTGCCATCCTTATGCATTACATATGTTGGTCTCTTAAACAACCAAGAATATTTAATTAAAAGGATAAAATACTTAGACCACTTAGATGAGAAGTGCACCCAAGTAAGATGGAGTCAACAGATCAAGAAGGTGCACTAGAAGCTCTAACATGACAAGCACATCAAGGACAAGGAGCTGACTAAAGGAGAATTGGTGTTTCTCTATGATTATAAGTACCTTAAGAACCTAGGCAAATTATAGATACAATAGATGGGCCCCTATATCATCCTCGATATATTAGAGACATGTGCATATGAGTTATGTATGTTATCTAGTGAGATACTCCCTAGGCATTTAAATGGTAACTAACTAAAGTCATATCAGTAATAGGGTGGTGCTTACACCATAAGGACACTAAATTCTTGATCACTATTTAGTTTGAGTATGCTAACTAGAATAACATTTGGTGTAAACTGAACAATTATTCTAAATTTTATTTTGATCTTTGTGTAGTGTAAAGAGTAAATAAATGGCATTGTGAAGCCCATCAAGAAAATTTGTTGACACTTCAGGCATAATTCCAACTGGGTGAGTAAAGCACTTACACTTTATTAACACGCCTGAGGCTAGGCACCTAAGTTTCTATTCATGTGAAGATTTCCAACTTTAGGAAAAAGAGTGTAGAAAATCATAAAGCAATAAATCTAAGAGACAGAGCACTCCACTATTAAAATTATTTGGCCTTTCATGCATAATTCTAATCAGGTGACTTGAGCACTTATGTTTTCTTAATGCACTTTAACACTTTAGGCCAGACATCTAAGTGGTGGGTGCATGAAATTTTCTAGGTGTAAGAAGATGCATAAGATCTATGTGCACATGGTGCAAATTTCAAGGCAATTGAAGGCCCAAGAATGAACTACTTTGGTGCTTCTGTGCATAATACTAGTTAGGTGAGTCAATCCTAATTGCTTTCTAAGCACTTAGGGCCAGACACATAAATTTTTGGATGTAAGGGAGTTACCAGACTTTGAATATTTAAGAATAAAATGATAAAGTGCATATACACAAAGGTAGTCGTTATGCTAAAGTTATAAAATAGGTGCATCAATTAATAATGCACTATAAATCAAAGAAGGAGAAGATGTATAACATTTTTGTGCACAAGAAGGAAGGAAAAGATGAATAACTTGATCATGCAAAAGAAAACCAAGAAAGGAAACTGAAGTGCTAGAGGGCCAGTGCAAGGAATTTATATGGGGTAGGATAGGCTAAGGCAAGACAAAGTGCAAGAAACCAATCAAGATAGAGAACCATGCTTGAAATTAAAGTGCAACAAGAAAATAAAGTAGAACCTAGGAAGCTGAATCATGCACATGTGAGGTGCTAAGCCTAGGTTGTCACAAGGAAGGTGAAGGTCACGTTGAGTGAACAAAGTGTAGAATGAGAATTATCAAAGATAATTGGCATCTACCCAAGTTTGAGTGGGAAGTGACCATTTGAACTAAACATCACTTCACCAAATTACTATTAGGATCATTTAATGAGTCAGTGGCAAAGGCATAATGATATACAATTAATGTGTTAATGACAAGGGTTTTTTGTGGGTTTCAAAATCTAGGCACCATCATGCCATAAAACACTTGTATTAATGATGGTAGTTTAAAGAGTGGGGTATAAAATAGTGAAAATCACATGGGTTTAGTTTATAAACCTTATGATAATTTGAGACTTAGCGTGAAAAAAATTAAAAACTAGAGAGTCGAAGTGTGAAAACTAGAGAGCCAAAGTGCACCAAGTAAGAATTTAAGCACCTTAGGCATCAAGAATGAATGACAACATAGTGGATAGATTTGTGTTCATAGTAAGACCAATTTTGGGAGTTATGGGGGAAGAATTATATAGGATCAGATAGTTGGAGAAGTACATTATCACCTAGGCTACCATTAATGGCTAGCAAAGCTCAAGAGCTAAAAGAACAATCACATACCCCATAATTGTACAAGTGACATCACCATTTGAGGCTTCAAAAAATTTCACCTACCATGATTCAACACTAATAAATTTAGTATGGTGAATAAATTTAAGGTATCTAGCTCAAATCAGGTGTAATAGGATCCAAAATGGGAGCATATAGTACCCAAAGTGGCCACTACAAAAATAGTGGCACAATGAGTAGAAGCAGTCAGCATGGTGAAAGTAGACACTCAGACACTCATGAAGATGTCCTACCAAGTCATGAAATTCCCCCCAAAGGTCATAATAGGGGAAAATTGGTAGTCCTTTGTGCACACCTACTAGTTGTATGAATATAACCATCGAACATCCAACCATTTACAAGACCTCATGCAAGATTGGATAGTGAATATAAGGTGCAAGACAGATCAAGGTACTACCCTATTTGATGTCTTAATTTGAGACAAGTTGGTATCTTTCAGAGAAACTCAACTATATGAGTTGCAATGATTTAGGAAGCAAGAGGAGCTTGTATAGTTCCTACTCTCATGAGTCCATGAGGACTACATTTAATTGTAAGGAGGCACATGAAGATTTTACTGCAATTGATAAAAAGAATAATTAGGATTTTAGATGTTGGTTGAGACATCTACCAAGTGATGGATGATGATGAAAAAATAGAGCATATTACGCACCTCCTAAATTATTTTAAAGGGGGTTTCACATTCCCCATCAAGAGAGAAAATACCCTAGGATGAGAGTAGTGGTGCACCTCAAAAGCTCTAAATTATGCCTAGGTGGTTGATGGATCAATGTGACTAAGGCTTGCCTTTGCATCACCTATCACATGGTGTAGGGTGTGTGGTTCAACATTTCCAAATTCATCATCAAGAAATTTGTAAAAAATGAACAATATTACCATAATACAAAAGGGACCTTTAAGTAGGGGTCTATTCTTATCCTAATTATCATGGAGTAGATTAAAATTTGATATGGGGATGAGGACAACCTCTAGATCTTTCCAAACTACAATGATTCCCTAGTGTAGAAGTATAAGGAATTCACATGCCCCCTCTCCTTCAGCACCAAATATAAAACTCACATCATGAGATGGTTTGAAAGTTACATAAAAGCCTTCAGATTTGAATGGTGCATCCCATAAGAGCTCCCTAAAAGTATGTTTAAAATAGAAATATTTATCATTATTCAACACTAATACATTGTATACCTAGTGCTTATGTACAGTTATAGATCAGGTTGGATAAAGCTCTCCTATGCCTTCTTGGAAAAATACTTTAGGCAAGCACTACATAAGATCCCTAATATGTAGTAGCTAGATATCCCAGTGAAAAAACTAGATATAGAGAGGTACATGATGAGGCACAAGTTCATTCATGCATATGGGAAGGCCACTAAGAATGAAGAGGACGAGTCAGATCACACTGACATCCATCCTCTCCATGAGGCAACCATAATTGGTTACATCCATAGGCTCTATACGAGATGAATCCAAAGAAGAAGGGCCCATATATAGAGAAAAGTGATGATCCCCCTATTAGGATTGATGATGAAGGGACCTCGATGCTAGTAGAGAAGAAGTATCCCAAGAAGAATTAGGGAGAGACTTTTGAAGAGATGTAAGAGAAAACAAAACTCAAGATCACCTTAGGTGAATAATCCTCTCCTTTGGCCCTCATAAAGAAGCTTGTGAGATTCATGCCAAAGACTTCCCCTAGAACCAAGGAGAAGAAGAAGGGGAAGGATCCTACTATGATGTTGACAATAACCCTATCGGCTATAGAAGAGGAAGGAGAGGAAGAAGAGATAGAAGAAGAAACATATGGGATGGGCATATAAATTATGCTTGAGGAAGGTGACTCCTTATCGAGTGAAAGGACCCCCTCTCCACCCACTCAAAGTGAATTGGAAAAGAAGATAAGAAGATGGAAGAAACTTGGCCTTAGTGATGTTAATATCCAAAATGTATAGGATCTAGAGGAAAGAAGATAAGAAATGGAGAAGGCCAGGATGTTAAAAAAATCCATTGAGATGGTTGAGTTCGAGGAGCATAGGATAGAAGAGGATAAATTTAAAATGCAAGTTGAGAGGAGGAAAGATGAAATGAAGAAGGCCAGGAAAAAATAAGCAAAAAAGAAGGTGGCCTAGGTAGAAAGGGCAATAAGAGAGAAAGAGAAAAAATTTGCCACTAGCAAAGGAAAAAGTAACTGAAGAGGCACCTAACACCCACACCATCTAGGTAGAGGAAGCTTCATAACTAGCATGCCCTAGCTCTGAAGGGGTGCCTGAAGACAAACAAGGTGATGTTGGCACCTTATGAAAACCAATGGAGAAAGTAGTAGAGACCCCACTAGGACAATAGGAAAACAAAGCTGGCACCAAGGAGGAACCTAATAAAGTTCACACCGAAGAGCCACAGCAAGAACAAGAAGTAGATAAAGGGGAAATTTTTGAGGAAGAACCCCTGGAGAAGTAAGATGAAAAAATTATCATCAAGGGAAGAGAAGAGCTAGACCAAGGGGATAAGTCTAAATAAGAATAACCCCTAAGAGAATAAGAATGAGAAGAAGGTAGTGGAAAAATCCCTAGCACTAGTAGGGAAGAATAGGAGCACACAGAGGTAACCATCAAAGTTGAGGAGTATGATCTAAGCTACAAAGAAAAATCATAGAGGAGGTTCACCTAGGATGATGATTTTTATATGATAGAGTACATGCCCCTTAGAACTACCACAACCCTAATGCACCATCAAGTTTCTTGGGCTCTCGATTGCTACATGGATGAGCCTCAATTTGAGGTGCCTATGAAATTAATTTGAAGCACCAAGAAACCAAAAGAGGGGCATGATTAAAAACTTATAAATCTAAGGGATATGAACCCTATTAGGTTGGCTAATGCCCTCCCTAAAATGGCCTCATAAGTAGTACACAAGAACATCATCAATGATGTTCATGTTAACAAATAGAAATTAGTAGTGTAAGAAGCAAAAGAAGAGATAAAATAAATGAAGTTCAAACTCCAGTAGCTATTCAAGCACATTGAAGAAGTGGAGCCATCTCTTTTAGATGGCATTAATACTTCAAAAATGATAGAAATATATAGGGTATGTGTGTTGGTATGCCAAATGCTCCCTTGGATGAAGTCAATCTAGAAGAATACGAAGACCCCTATGAATCCATTAGTAGAGAACTAAACAAAAATATCGATGCAATAGAGGACCTATTATAAAGCTAGAAGAGGTTGTAGAAGAAGTTGATGCCATATTTTTCAACTTCACCACTTAAGTGTCAGTTATCGACATACAACTTCAAAAGGTGAAAGAAGAGAAGTATGATTTGATGAAGCATGCTTTCACTATGACCAAGACCAAGTGCACCTAGGTTATGGTGTAGTTCAACACCCTAAGCTCTCAGCTAAAAACCTATGAGCAAGACCTGGAAGCCCTCTTTCATTCCTTTTAGATAAAGGTAAGTGAGCAAGGGGTCAATTTAGATAGTGGGTTAAGAAGGGAAAAGGAAAGGCTGAAAGTCTTTAGGAAGGAAATAGAGAACATGGATGTGCTCATGCTTGAGGTTGAATTAATAGAAGTAAAAGGTGTTGTCAAAGAAATCAATCTCACCATTCAAGGATTTGAAGACTTCAAAGCAAAACTACAGTAGGGTACATCCAAATTTTGCACAATAAAGGCATTGAAATAATAGTTTGAGGGTAGACTAGTAATTTTGTATGGGGTAATGTTGGGCCCCTTTTTGTGCTAACTAGTATACCCATGCTAACTCAACACATCTCAATGTGAGACAATAATTGTAGATGATTTCTCTTTTGGTATTTTTGGCACCAATTAGGAAGATTTTCAAAGATATTATGCCAGATGGTAGGTAATTGCTTAGTGCCTAGGTTTTAAGGGACATCTCCTTGAGTACTTATATGTGGTGGCTAGAGAGCATGGGTGTTAGAGTAGTGGATCCAATAGAATGATCAACCCTATAAATATCTCAACACTCAATACGCACCCATCCAACTTGGCACAAAGATGTTCTCCGTCTTATAAAAATAAGCTTGAACCTAGAGCAAAAGGATGTGACATTAATGCAGTGAAGCTCTATAATTATGCATGTATTTTGGTTAAAATTTAGCATGAATACTTTTGAGAATCATCATGTATTACCCAATCTCACATGTAATCCACTGGGCTTGTAATATAATTTAGATGAATGCATACTCTATTTTATATAAACTATACTTTGTTTTACCAAGTTTTGAGTTAATGAAGAATGGTATTGAAACAAATTGAGTATTAATATTATTTAGATGGTTATAGCATTATTTTATAATTTTTTAAGCATGGGATATACTGAGAAGGGGGTGAATCAGTATATCATATATCTTATAAAACTTTCCCTTTATCAAATTCCACTTAATCAAACATTCAAGATATGCAATAAAACTCAAACAATAAACATCATACAAGATAGAGAGAGACACCAGATATAACGTGGAAACCCAATGTGGGAAAACCCATGGAGAACAATCTCAAGTATATTTGTGAGAACAAACCCATAGGAGCACCATACCCCTTTGTCAAGTACCAACCTCAGCTACAATTTGTGAGCACCAACCCACAGGAGCTTCAAACCCCTTTGCCGAGCACCAACCCAGCTACTATTCGTGAGCACCAACCCATAGGAGCACCAACCCCTTTACCGAGCACCAACCCATAGGTGCACCAACCCCTTTGTGTATACCACACACCTATCTCTCAATGTTACTATCTCAACAAATGATAGATCAATACAACATCTCCTTCCTCTCTCTCACCTTTGCTCTTCTAAGCTAGATATAACAAATACAAATCATATTCATCTCTCACAATTGCTCTTTTAATCTAGATATTACAATATCAAATCAACCTCTCTCATCCATAATACAAATGGCTTCTCAAGCCTTTATTTATAGCTTTCCAAATGACCTTTGGCCTTCCCCCTTTGTGACCCTTCAATCCTCATGGAAAATGGTGCCAATCTTGGATGACCCTTCATATTCAAGCCTTTGAAAATTCATGTGGTGACCCTTCATGACCAAAAACGTCCTTCCCACTTTTGTCCTCATCTTGGTGACTTTTAGTATTCCTTAAGGTGTCCCTTCATGAGAAATTGCGCCTTTACTCTTTTGTCTTCACTTGGTGACTCTTGGTATTCCCCAAGATGACTCTTCATGGGAAAATGCATCCCATCATTCTTTTGTATTTACCCCATGGCTCTTCGACTTCTCCATGGGCCCTTCTTTTGTCTCATATGCAACCAAAAATATATTCATTAATATTAAATAAATATTAACTCACATTAGCCAAGATAAACAACATTAAATGCAATGGGGCCTTTATCACCAATAATACTAGACCTTTGACATCAATGACAATATTTCCAACATAATTGTGATTGGAATGGAGTATTAATAATAGCATAACTTCCATATTTTCATATGTTGTTGAGTGAAGGTATGCTCCAGGTTGTTAATGGCCTCCTTATGCCAAATAGTGACTTTGGCTTAAACCATAAAATTGCCTAAGTGTTGGGGAAGGCATGTGCTTAAGCCTTAACACCCTCGCCTAGAGTGTTAGCATGAATAATGAACCACTAAGTATAAATAATTTACATGAATCATGAAGCATCTGAATGACACTTAGCTTGGCATCCCAAAGACTTGAGCCTCTATGACCAGAACTAGCCACCTTAAATAGACTTGAAACTATTGATGCTACCAAGAATGACTTATGCCAATGAACCTATTTAATCTCATTGTGGAAATGACCAAGTCCCAAAGAGAATAACTTGCACCCTATTTCAACTATCCCAATGTGGGCCTTGATCCCTTCTCTATTGCACTTTGGGTGAGTGCACAAGGTTTTCACCTTGTGTAGTTTAATTCTAGTGTAGTAGTGAATTTAAATGTTGTGCACCCAAGACCTTGCTATGTTTGTGCCTAGTTGTACCAATTCTAGGACTAACATGGATTGCTTGTTAGGCATGTGATAAGGCAAATAATATAACAACTAAGAATTTTGTATAATAGACTATAGTATAGCTAAGGACCTCCTAGTGAATCTCAATCTTTCACAAGACAAAAGTCCTCTAAGTATGAAACCCTAAGTAATGACTTGTCATGTAGAATGGAAAAAATCCAAACTATAAAAAAACTTAAATGAATTTTTTTCTCTTATAAATGAAGTGAAATGGGCTATATATAGTTTTGAATTAACCCTAAGCCCTTCTAGAATTTTAAGCAATATAGTTAGACCAGTCAACCTTGTTAGGTGATAAATTAAGTTATTAGGCCTTGAACTCAGTCAGTTTGGGCCAACTTAATCCCAGAATGTGAACTACTTATAGAATAAGGTCAACCCAATTGACTACATTTGGTGGATGGTAAAAGGGGGTTTTACTTAGGTAGGGGCTATTTGAGGTGGTGGTTTACTTAGATAAGAGTGTGATCTAGGTGTCAAAGCTTAAGGAAATGTATAGGAGGGACTTGCAATGTTTTTAGGTGGTGGTAAAGGGGACAATAATCTTGTAAAGCACCAAAGGTCTACCCACCCCTTTCCTAGTGCACCCTTTAAGGCATACACTCAGAGAAATTGAGACTCAATGGGTTCTTACAAGAGAGAAAGCATCAATAATTAATAAAGTTTAAAAATATTGTGTGTATACATATGTCCCACTCAAACCTCATTACATGTCACACAATCGTAACATGGGATGGTGCTTCAGGAAAAGAACATAACAACAAATAATGTTTAGTTAAATAAATTGTAGTATAAATAAATAAGATAAATTAAAGGAAATAATTGAAAAATACATACCTTTATTTACCTTAGTGTTGTAGAATAGAAATGATGTGAGAGAAATGAAGAGGTGTCTAATGTAGGGAACATGTGGCAAACTTATAAAATAAGATAAAATTTGAATTTTTAAAAAAAATACATGTCATATGTAGAAAAATTATCTATGATGTTAGGATTTTAGAACGTGTTTCAGTTTGGAAAAAGAGTTAGAAGAAACATAGTTATGATAAAAATTCAAAATCTGGTGGAAAATAATTGATAGTTAAATAATTTTAAATTTTAAATATAAATAGGGTTTAAACTATTCATTTATGATTTTACTATTCTGAGAAAATAAAGTTCTAAGACACCTAGATGAGTGGAGAGAGAGATGATGGTGAGGAGATGATAGATTTGGAGAGGAATACAACATGCACGAGTTATTTCTCTAGATTTTTTAGCTACTCAAAGATAGGCTACATTATAGGTTCTTGGTGATCATGCTGATGGGGAGACTATTATTGGTGATACTATTATTGGTAATGAATGGTTTGTGTTTTGAGTATTTGATAGATGATTAGTTATCTAGTTATATATATACTTTGTGTAGATAAATTCTTAGATATGTGTGTGTGTGTGTGTGTGTGTGTGTGTGTGTGTGTGTGTGTGTGTGTGTGTGTGTGTGTGTGTGTGTGTGTGTGTGTGTGTGTCATATCTAATGTACATTTGGTTTTTATTTTATATATACTACTAAAGAGGAGTTTAGATGGGGTGCATTAGGTCATGCCACACACCATGATATTTTGGATGGGGTGTTATTGCATCATGATACTACCACCATGTTGGATCCTATTGTACCATCTTCCCTAATTATGCTAGTTGGTTTTGATTGGTTAGGTAGGAAGCATGAGAGATATAGACATAAAGAGATGGTTTACAGTTGCTCCTTTGAGTTAGAGATGGAGAGGCACAAGCTTGGAAGGCATTGACCTAGGAGCAAGCTACATGTATGGACATAATGAGATAGTTGGGCCTAGGTCACTGATCTATAGGGGTAGATTGATGGTCTTAGATCCCATGAAGCCTCATTATAGTGAACTATTTAGAAGGGATAGTCATATACATCTATGGGTAGTGTGGCTTGTCCACTAGATAGACATGATGGAACATAACCTTAGATTTATTGATATGGGTGCACTTTGTATTATGTTGTGTTGTATAAAATTCTTGATATAGAAGGATATGGATATTTCTTGGTTTATGATTTGTATGTGTATCATGGATGTATGTATTTTAATTTTAGCACATGTGTTTTAATTTTGATGTATATTCTATGGGAAAATATATGATATATGATTTCTTTTCTAATATTGTGTGAGATACATGCATGGTTAAAAACAAAAACATAGAATTTGGAAGAGTATATAAATAATCATAAAATTTAAGACACAATAAATCATGATGGTAAATGTGTAAAATAAAAATATGAATAAATATAGTAAATCAAAATGGTAAAATGAAGTAAAAATAGAAAATGTTTGTAATAGTGTAAAAAGAAATGCACCAACTCAAAACAAGATAAATCATACTAAATCAAGATGGGAAGTATGATAAATTTGTAATAAAATGGAAAACATGTTATAGCAAATGTTTTGAAAAGTATATTTGAAAATAAATCACACTAAATCAAAACAAGATAAATCATACTAAATCAGGATGAGAAGTATGATAAATTTGTAATAAAATTGAAAAAATGTTATAGCAAATGTTTGAAAAGTATATATGAAAAATAAATATCACCAAATCAAAACAAGATAAATAATACTAAATCAGGATGGGAAGTATGATAAATTTGTAATAAAATGGAAAACATGTTATATCAAATGTTTGAAAAGTATATATGAAAAAAATCACACCAAATCAAAACAAGATAAATCATATTAATTTAGGATGGAAAGTATGAGAAATTTTTAATAAAATGGAAAACATATTATATAAAATGTTTGAAAAGTATGAAAAAAAACTAACAATCAAATTGTGATAGTTATTTGTGTGACTAATGGTATGGAATTTTTTAGGAATATTTTGTGAGGAAACCCGGGTCCTATCCATGGTCTTATACTGAAACTCACAAAGGGAACACCACTAAGATGAATAATAATATAGAATGTGATTATAGGGAATAAGGATAAATTTGTGAGGAATTCCTAGTCCTATCCAAGGTCTTATACTACAACTCACAAATGGAATAAATCTAGGAGTATGATCAATTAACAAAGCACATTCATCAAGGAGGAATATTGGGATTTTTGTAGTGAATGAAAGGAGTGGAATAAGCATGACATGGGCAATAATAATGAAACCTTAGTATACTTTAGGTGTACTAATAATATAATAATGCACTAAGAATTTAGTGACCCTCAAATTCAAAAGATATTTTTTAGAATAGACATAAAAATTTATGGGCAAATAAGTGGAAACTAAGATCAAGTCATGAAAGTTATATATGAAATAAAATTAAAATGGACCTACCTTCCCATAATGTGTTCCCCATTCCTCGGGACCCCTTATAGAGCCATCAGTCTGCTATAAATATTGGGTACTTGTATGAGAAATTAGTTATCGCTATAGATAATTTTGAATTCTCCTATCCAACCTACTGGCCTACCGCACCCCAATGAACCTTGACTCTATTATAAGGCCAACTATAGAGTTTGAGATTTGATTAGGAATAGGAGATGTGTTATGAATCATGTATTTTGTTGTGATGTGACTCTTTTATTTTTATTTTTTCCTTTTTATCATTGCCTTTTATTTTAAATGATTTGGCTTTTAAATTTGTATGGCTTTTATGGATAACCAAACATGAATGATAAGAGTGGCATACACAAACAAGCTTTAGTTTTGGTTATATGAAATAATATATAGAGATATGATTGAATAAATAATGTAGGCTTTCCTATAAGCTAGTATGTGATCTCAAACCTCAACCTTATGTGTGCTTAATATGAGAAAGGAAATAAGGGGAATGGGTGGATATCAAAAGAGATCTATTTCTATAATGATACAATGAGAATTATGCATGTTAACTGATCATATGGTAAAGATAGGATAATATGGGGATGTGGGTTTGATAACCAATTCACAATAATAACTATCTTTGTTTTAATTGAAAACAACAAACAATCATAAAAGTAAAGAGATAAAAATTAATCAGTGTGAAAGAATTTAAGCCATAAATTTAAGTTAAAAATTATAAGGATAGTCCATAAGAGATCATTAAAAAAATATAGATATATGAGACCAAAGAAAAATGAGAATCAACATATCCAATGTATAAATAATTATAAATAATGTAATAATGTGATATAACACCATGATGTGTTCATAAATACTGATAAATCTCACTACAAATATCATCCAGAACATATGATACATCCTTATGTAGTTGAATTTTGACATTAATCAGATCACAAAAATTCATGAAAATACTTTCTTTTGTATCATCTCTATAGAAAAAGTAGGTGTGGTATAATAATGATGATTCTCATGAGTCACCTTCTATGTGGGATACTTAATGTGAGGAAAGGATGTTATAATGTGACTATTGTCTTGAAATATGTGAGGAGATGTAAGTTATGGGGAAGGAGAAGCCTTTGCATATAGATTACCTAGAGAAGGAGGTCGAGCTAGTGAAGGCATAGGCCATGGAAAATCTTGAAGATGTCACTAAATTACTTGAAATCTATTAGTATGGTGTGTAGTGCACTAATTCCAAAAACAATATACTTACCCATATTTAGGGATGTACTCATGAAGTATCTTAAGAGGTGGTATAGTCTTTTATTTAGGTTGTGTAATGACTAGATGAAGTTTATCAATGCATTGCATGAGCTATCAACAATGATTAGAGGAATGGATATGTGTACCATGAAAGCAACAAATATGTCTATTAGTAGACGGTGAAGATCTACTAGCTAAAATAATAGAGGAAGATGTCTATTACTACTAATTTGTACTACAATCTTGGGTCCAATGACTAAAAACTCTATGGATATCAAAATAAGGCTAATCTTCCCATCATGTTGGTATTTGATCAAGCTTAGGTAATGGTATAATTCCATCACCAATAAGGTAAGAATAAAGAGCAGGATCTAGACTAGGCTCATTTGTGGAAAGATCTAATCTCAAAGTGGGTCAGTGTAGTGTGGCTGACATCTGAAAAGGAAGTAAACTCAAAGGATCATGGAATATAAAAAAATGGTAAAGGCTTGTCATAGAATAATCCATGAGCATGCTATTAAGGGGCTCATTAAATACTAGAAGAGTTGTGTGTGTGTGTGTGCGCGCGCTCCATCTCATACCTATGAACATTGGGATAAAAACTAATATTAAGTACTATAGTAAGAGAAGGAACTACAGGAATAAAATTAAGAAATTTTTTTAAAGAAGAGTGATATCTAAGTACCTCTAAATTTTTAGCTTGAATAAATATAACAAAAAATGGGTCATCAGGAGAATATCCATCATCATAATCAGGCGTATATAAGTTAATAGCACATGCATCAACTATTTTATCCATCGAAGAAGCATGGTGAATAGAATGTTTAGTTTTAGTTATAGTAATTGGTATTTGTCTAAGGGTTTTTAATAGGATCAAGGTCAGAGAGAAGGAGGTAATTGATTAATTATGTTAGGAGAGAGATCATAATTCTTAATATTTAAACTTATCTCATCTAGTTCATCATTGTTTGAGTCTAAAAGGTTAGGTGGAATGTTTCCTATTAATTCAAGTTGACCATCATCCCATCAACTCTTGCTGTGATTCTCAAAATGGAATTCTAGATAAGGGTTCAAGGATAGCTATTTCAAAAATACCTTATTCTTGGAATTGTTCAAAATTTCAAGGATTCGTATCTCCTTGAGTCTTGTATATAGCACCACTATAGGTAAATTTAAAACATTGGCATGTGGATGATCCGACTTCTCTCATGTGATGTGTCTAAGGTTGACCAAGTAAGATATTAAAGGGAAATTAGAAAGTTAAATATCATGAATTTCACATAAATAGTGATGGAAGGAATGATAATATGAATCCAAACACAACCTAAAGGAGGCATTTATCTTCTATCATATCCTTGACATGTAATTTTCATATATTTAAGATTACATTCTAAATATCCAAGTGTTTTAATAAAATCAATAGAAGCAACACAAGTGCTTAATCCTTCATCAATTAAATCATGTTTGACTTGGATATCTCTTATTTGTACACTAATGAATAAGGGGGTCATCTACATGAAGCAATATCTCATCAAGAATCGTATAGGAGTTATGAATTTTTTAGTAAAAGAGAAGTGTCTAACATTTTGTCAATGTGGATGGACATTTATTCACACTATTGGATAATGTTATCTTAAGATCCTAATAAAGTGGATTCTTACCCCATGGGTGAAGGATGAAGGATGTTCATTTCAAATAATAATTTCATTAGTCAATTACGATGATGAGGATAAGTTATCATAAGTTTTACGAAAGGAATTTGGGATGGAAGATGGGAAAATTTTGTTATGAAATACCATTCATCATAACCGATTAGAGTATTATTGGATAGAGGTGTGTAATGTTGTAACAAATCCATTGAGGGAGGTGTGGATGCACATTTACATTTGTGTTGATAAGTAATAATTGGTTTAGGTTTGGCTGAAGTGGGTTGATCGATCTTAGGTGATGTGGTTGTTGATTTATGTGTTTCTTGTGTTTAAATGGAAGAAATATGAATTGAAGTTTGAGGGATGTCTACTTGAGGTATCTTAATTGGAGGAGGAGTATAACTTATATCAATTGTATGAGAGGTATGGTCAATATACATTATTAGAGGTGATACCTATGTTTTTGTTGGTTCCACATGCCCTAATTATGTGAGATGTGATGGGTAAGTGTCTTGAACAATGTGAAACTTTAGAAAATTGTGATGCTTAGAGGATGGATACTGATCAATATAAGAAACTACTCTCCTCATATTATTCATTTTGACCACATTTTCATCATTGATCTTAGGATCTATAGTACTTTTGATGTTATTGGTAGTATGGGTAGGTTGATTAGTGTTATCATGATGGTTAGGAAGAGGATATTTAAGATAGATAAATGAACATTGTCTTGATTTAAAGCTTCATTTTTAGTTTTGGTTTCATGAACTTTAAGTGTTATTTCATAATATTTTTGACATTTACATATAATTTATTAATGGTCAAGGTTAGGTCCAAGAAGATATTCCATAACAAGATTTTGAAATTGGCAATAAGTTTCATGAGAATGACCCCAACTTTAATGAAACCAAAAAAAATTATGGGGATCATATAATTGTTTCATAGGATGTGTAGGATCAATATCTCATGGTAAAGTTCATGGAAGACATTTTTGAATTTTTTCTAAATAAAATAGTTTATGTACATCTGTATTATGTCTTTGATAAAATGTGGAATTAGGATGAGAATTTTTATTAGGTGGAAGTGGAAGAACATGTTGTTGTAGTGTTTAGAGAAATGGCTTAGATGGGGTGTATGGAATCATAAGTATCTTTAACACCATAATTTATTGCATGTCAATTTTTAGATTTTACCAACATGCGAGTTCCCATTAGACGTTGGAATGTTTAAATTGATGTATAAGGAAATTTGATGTTTAGCTTGGTCAAGGGCCTCTTCCAATTTTTTTGGGAAAGATTCCTAACACAGTATTGTAATTTAGGATGAAGGTCATTAGTGAATAAGTGATATAGGTTCTCATCCATCATATTATGCTCAAATTTATTAGATAAAGCTTTCTATCCTTTAATGAAAACTTGTGCCATTTTAGATTCTAATTTTTACAGTTGATAAAATGGGCTAAGTTGTTTTTAGGAAGATCACTAGTTTTGAATTCTTGAACCAATGCATTAACCAAGTCCTTGAAACTAGTGATGGAGTGGGTTTTAATTTTATTATACCAATCTATATCATCTCCTAAGAGAGTTTTATTTAAGAATTTAGTGGCAGTGAATGTATTAAGTTTAACCTAATCTTTGTATAGAGTTAAAAAAGTTTTCAAGTGTAAATTAAGATCTATAGATCTATTATAAGTGATAGTGGGAATGATACCCCCTATGTTAATGTTTACACTTTGAGGCACAAGAGGTGCATCCCTAAGGGTTGGTGAGGGGGAATTAGGATTTTTTGCTTCCCATTGAGTTTGTTGAGGTTGATTTTGGAGATGGAATAAGTGGTTTTGCATCTACATCATTTGGTTTACAATATTAGTTTGAAAAGTGGCCATTTGGTTGAGAGTTTGAAGTAGTAGTTGATTAGTTTGAACATTATTTTTAATAGTAGTAGTAGTATTGGATGCATTATTATGTTGTGAGGGATTAATAATTTGGAATACACTAGTAGCATCAGATGCATTAGTATAATGAGAAGGTATAGTATCATGATAAGCATTAGTTGTAGTATACCCATTATGAGTTGAATTAAATTGGGTATTAGTGTGGGGGTTTTATGTAGGCCCACTAAAAAATTACACCAACCATGTTGGTGGAAATAATTAGAATGGAGGTGAAAGAAGACATGGAGAATGACATCATAGTATTATATGGAGATATTATAGAGTTTAAATGTGTGAAATAAATCATTAATTGACCTTCCCCAATTCCTATGGAAAAGATAGGTGAAGGTGAATTCTCCAAGATGAGGTCCCATCATGATGTTATAAATGATTGTAGGATCCTAACCTATATGTTGAGGATTTTAATTGATGAAAATTATCATATCATCCATGTATTCAATGTCATTCTCATCTTATACCATTTTTATAAATAAATGATTAAGTGTCGTAGAATAGGGAGGAGTTCCGTAGTTGGTAGTTCTAGTGGTAACATGGATGTTACTTTGATCTAAGTTAGTTATCACAAAATATGTTTTAGTATGTTTATTAGGATTAGTGAAATTCATTATTTAAATTTTATTTTTCTTTGTTTCATCATAAAACAAATTTTCCATGACAAAAATGGAAAATTAAACACTGACTAAAAAATCAGGACAACCTGTTAATACACTAGGTCGAATGGGTCGATTGTGTTCTGTAAGAAGATAAATAGAATAACCTGTAAGAGACACAATCAAATGGGTTGATTATGTTATATGGTTGGATGAATATAAAATTATGTAAGAGACTAATTTTAATAGGTCAATTATGTTATGTGAGAGAATGATCTAAAAATTTTGTTGGAAACTAAGTTAAACAGGTTGACTATGTTCTATAAAAGGATAAATAGAACAACTAGTAAGAGATTGAATCTAATGGATCATTATATTATAGGTAAGAAAATTTTGAAATATTATAAATATATATTATTTATTTTTAATTTTTATAAAAATTAATTAAACACATAGGCAACTAGGTCGATTGGGTCGATCTAGTTGTAGCACATAACACAAACCTTGTACCAACACTAGCTAATATAAGTTTTGTAATAAAAAATGTAATTTTCAAATATAAATAAACAATACTATAATTTAAAATATAATATAATAATCAAACATTCCTAATGTATTTTAAATTATGACATAAAATGTGATAGGGCATTTGGCTTTGCAAGGGACCTAAAAAGAGGTATGTTAAAGCTAGTTTTAGGGTTGTTATAGTGACTAGGATATATGTTGGTGATGGTAAAACATTGGTATTGGGGCCTACCACCTCACTTCATAATCCTATAGTGATAAAGGTATTGGGTGATTTGTCAATATACCATCAACTAATTTTTTATGCTTAGCTAAAACACCAAGTCGGCTTCCCCCTTGGTGATGAAATCCAAGTAGGTAGACCTAGGTAAAATTATTTATTTTCTTATTTGAATTTTTTTTTATTTAATAGTGTATGAGGGAGAAATGTGACTAATATGATAAATTAACCTTCCTAGTTATACTATGTGCACTAATTAAGTAAGAAATTAGATAAAAGTAAAGTGAATTAATTACTATCGATGTGGGTTAATTTTCTTTGTTGAAATGAAGAAAATAGAATTAAATCGATGGGTTGACTAAGTTAAGAAAATAGAATAAAATAAGGTTGGATGGATCGACATAGTTTTTTGGAAGATAAGTGAATAAAAATGTAGTTGATTGAGTCAACTGTGTCTAGGCACCAAACAAATACAAAACTAAGTCGATTAGATTGACTTATTTTAATGTAAGGAAATATTTTTTATAGAATTAAAAAATAATAAAATATAGTGCTAAAAATTTAAATTTTTGAAAAAGAGTGGGAAAATAAATTTGATAATTTGAGAAAAGGAAATAACTAGGCTAGTTAGAATAAACTTGATAATTAAGATGAAATTTATGGGATTGATAGAGTAATGTGGTGAAGATGTTGAATTGTTATTTTTAAACTGTGTTGTCTAGATGAGGATTTGAACTTGAAAATAGATCCAAAAAGAGTTGATTGGGTCGATAGAGTTAGAATACCTACATAAAAATTATTAAATTGGGTCAATGTGATCGATCTAGTTATCTATAAAAGAAGATGACCTATGGACATATCCAAAATAATTTAATTAGATTGACATGGTATTAAAACCTATGCACAAAGTGTTAGGCTAAGTTGACAAAATCAATCCAGTAATCTAAAAATGAAAATTAAAAATATGCAAGGGTTAGTTCACATTGGGTTCACCAAAATGTATGCGAGTGAAAGTGAAGTTGGTATTTAAATCAATCTCAACTTAGCTAAGATGAATCAAATAGCTATATCACTTGTGGACACTTTAATAATTGGGTTCATGGCTAATATGGATCTGATAAACCTACATAAGGGATATCTTATCACACGATATGGCAAGAGAGGGTTCCAAAGCCTCTAGTCAAGTAATGTTGCACAATAACCCTAACTAGGTCTGTAATGCAATAAAAAGTAAATTGAATCTAGTGCTTACTAAATATTATGGCACAAATAGGGGATAGACATAAAAAATAAACATGCAAATCAAAACTCTACTCAAGTCAATTTATAGGTAATCCTAAGTAAAGAGAGACAATATATTCATTAACCATTAATCATGTAAATCTATCTAACAAAATAGAGTAAGAGTTAGGAATACTTACCTTGAACATAAAATCACCAAACCTCAACCTCTCCCTTCACCAATGGTGCTTTTCAAGAGGATTTTGTGTATTATCTAATAAGCTAAAGATGGACAATGGACTATAGTCTAGCTAAGGACCTCCTAGTGAATCTCAATCTTTCACAAGATAAAAGTTCTCTTCCAAGTATATAACCTTAAGCAATGACTCCTCAAGTATAATGGAAGAAATGTAGAATATATATAATCATAAATGAATTGTTCTCTCTCTTAGAAATGAAGTGAAATGGGGTATATATAGCTTTGAATTGATCATAAGACCTTCTAAAATTTTAGCCAATGCAGTTGGCCCAATCGACCTTATTAGGTAAGAAATGGAGTTGTTAGGCCTCAAACTTAGTCATCTTGGGCTGACTCAATCCCATAACATGCACTATTCCTAGAATGAGGTCTACCTGATCAACTATTTTCAATGGATGATAAAAATGGGTTTTGTTTAGGTATGGGTTATTTGATGTAGTGAGTTGTTTAGAGAAGAGTGTGAGTGAGGTGTCAAAGATTAGGGAAACATATAAGAGGGACTTGTATAGATTCTAGGTGGTGGTAAAGGGGACAACAATCTTTCAAATCACCAAATTTACTCCCATCCCTTTCTTTATACACCCAAGGCATGCACTCAGAGAGATTGAGACTCGATGGGTTCCTACAAGAGAAAAAGCATCACTAATTGATAAAGTTTTAAAATACTATGTATACAAGGTGTGTACAAAATGTTATATACAATAAGAATACCATGGACAAAATTATAGTCAACCTAAACATGATATGATTTAATTTCTAAAGAGAGTTGGTGAACTTTGTCTTGCAAATCACTGACAACATGTATTAAGGATATAACTTCTTAAAAAGGCATGTTGAGGTTCTTAGGGGGCTTATTTAATGGTTGAAATATATTATTAATTTTGATCATGAGTACCCTATAAAAAATATGAGAAGGATGAGACATAATATCCTCCTATGGATGAGGAGTTTCTTTAGCATTTAATGTATTATTGTTTCGTAAATGCAAAATCACTTTGTATTAGAATATAATAACTAACATTATGATCACTAGAATTAACATGTTCACACCTTTTAATTTTCAAATGGGAACCATAAATATCATCATGACATGTAACATCCTAATGTTAGTGCTCACATTTGTATGGGTTAGTATAAAATAAAATAGTGTGTGAAAATAATGAGTTGATAATACAAATCACGTAGAAATTATAGGTGTGGTAGTTGGTAAGGAATATAGGTTGTTAGAATAATCTTCCTAGATTAGTGTTTAAATTATTTAGTAGTTGAGATACTTCCTATTTAATAGGGGTTGAAAATAATATAAATATGTAATGTATTTGATTAAGTTTTTGAAGTTGATTGACCCCCAAAACTTGTGTGTTGTACACATTTGAGCCTTTGGCTCTTTCACTAAATATGGGTTAATTTATATATTTGGTATTAGATAAGGTTTTGTGTGGCCTCTTTGAGCATTGTTATTCACTCATTCATTATTTTTTTTGAACAAAACTATGGATATTCTATGTAAACCATGACCAAATCCCATCACTATATTTGTCCACATTGCTTGTATATTGACAATGGTCTAACAGTGCAGACCACATGTAAACCCTTTAGCTCCACCATTCACTTGCATGTTTCTCCTTTCCACCCTTCGATTCCTACTTGTAGTTTAAACACTCCATTATGTTTGTTGTATGCATTCAGGAAAATTAGAAAATAATATATATATATATATATATATATATATATATATATATATATATATATATATATATATATATATATATATATATATATATCCACCATTCACTTGCATGTTTCTCCTTTCCACCCTTCCATTCCTAATTGTAGTTTAAACACTACATTATGTTTGTTGTATGCATTCAAGAAATTTAGAAAATAATATATATATATATATATATATATTAGTTTCTAATTTTTGTTTTGTCTGTGTATTGTTTTCCTAGAGCTTTTTATTCTGAATAATTTAAAAAAAAGTAAATTTCTCTAGAAAATTAGAAAATTATATATATATATATATATATATATATATATATATATATATTAGTTTATGTTTTGTTTTGTCTGTGTATTGTTTTCCTAGAGCTTTTTATTCTGAACAATTAAAAAAAAGTAAATTTCTCTAGAAAATTATATATATATATATATATTATTTATACATTACCATACAAAATATTTATAGTACTTACATTGTAACATAAAACTTAGGGTTATACATTGGTGACATAAGAACCCTCATAATGGCTCTTCTGATCCATTTTAGATAGCTCATGTTATTTATTTAGTGGCGATGTTCTACATTGAGTAATTGTGTTCCATGTAGATCCTCTTGGATAATTTGTACATATTATTTCATGTTGCAGTTTAAAGTTTCTAGTTGTACAAATAAGCCATACATTTTTTTTGAAATGTATTAGAAATTTTTATTTACAAAATGTTAAGCTCAACCCAATCTCATTTATGGAGTTTTATATATAAATATTATCTATGGACTTATCTTTATGGCATACCTATCCTAATCTTTTCAACATTCAAATTTATCTCCCCACGTGACCACTAAGGGAAGAATGTTAAGAATGTCCTAATTTTAGTCTTCACATTTGTATGGATTAGCATAAAATTAAATAGTGTGTGCCAATAATTATTTTATAATAAAACTCACGTATAAATTATAGGTGTGATAGTTGAGAGGGAATATAGGTTGTTAAAACAATCTTCCTAGATTAGTGTTTGAATAAGTTACTGGTTGAGTTACCTCCTATTTAATAGGGGTTAAAAATAATATAAATATGTAATTTATTTGATTAAATAATTTGTTTAATTTGATTGACCCCTAAAAATTGTGTGTTTTGCACATTTGAACCTTCGACTCTTTCATTAAATATGGGCCACTTTCTATAACATCATTAACGAGCAGTTTGTCATTTCATAACATATTATAAACATAAGGAGGAAATAAATAAGAAGACACATTTGAATTATTATAATCATTTTATTTATCACTAATTCATAATAATCATCATCATACTAATCACCATCATGGTCACAATAATTTTCATTTAGAAATTTGAAATAATAAAATTGTTATTTATGCAATGGGAGGGAAGAGAAGTAAGATTGGTTGTAGGTTGACTATCCTTATTTATGAATATATTATGTGAGTTAAATTTATAATTGAAAATATAATGTAACACAGTATCAAAATCAATATAAAAATAAGGTGTGCAAGGATAATATTCCTCCATGTGGAAATGAGGTGGTAATCTAAGAGATAGCAGATAGTCATCATTAGGAGGCCTTGTGTGCTCTAATGAGACATCTATAGTTGATATTAAATGAAGGTCCAAGGAATATTACAAAAGGGTAACTATAGAGGTGATCAGAGAATAATATAAATAATAATCTAGGTATAAGTTTGAGAATAATAAAAATGGGAAACTAAATGGGCTTAGCGAAGAGAAACCTAAAGATGACTCCAAGGTGGAATCTAGAGAAGAATATAAATGGGAAACTAAAGATGTGAGTAATTAGGACTCTAAAAAAGACTCCAAGGTGGAATCAAAAGAATACTAAAGTGGAAACTAAAGAGGTGAGAAAAGAGGAATTCAAGGCTATGACAATAGGCAAAGTCAAATTAGGGAGTATGGAAGGAATAAAAGTGGAAACTAGTAGTATGACTAAGGGGAAATTTAAAGGTAAAGGTAATGATACCTTCAAGGAGGGATTTAGAGGTGTAAAAAATGAATAATTTATAGGATATTCTTAGGAATTAATAGGTGTAACCAAAGAGGAATTTAGAGGATATTCCAAGGAAGGATCTATAGGTGTTACCAAACATGAATTGATAGGAGATTCCAAGGAGGAAGCATAGGTGTATGTGGTCAGGTGAACACTTGTGGCTATGGGTCAAAAAATTTATATTCACCAACATAAAGATTACTGTGATCATATTCCCTACTAGTTTTCTATTCAAGATCATAATAAAAAGGCCTAACATGAGAAGAAAATAATAAATTTAGAGGATGTACACCATTAACATATTGAGTTTGACTAGCCATGATATATCTAAAGTAAATTAAATGTTTTTTTTAAATAATTACTCTAGTATGTGAAAATAATCTAATCAATATGAATATAATACAAGGTTAAAATATAAATGCTAAGGACTATGAATATAATACAATAAAAAATTAATATTATGAAGGTGAGTTAAGAAAGGGCTTTAATTATTTATGCCATCCCAATGTTTTAAATACTAATTATAGAGATATGACCATTCATGTAGCTCAATATCCCTAGTTTCAAGGGTAAGTTGAGATTAAACCCCGTATGTGATATGTTCCTCTTATGTGCACCACAAATCATATAGATAAAAAAGGCTTCTTATTAGTATAAATAAGGGACCCTAGGAATTTTAGATATATCACGAGGTATGGGGGAAAAAAATCATGTTTAGCTATATGTATTAGGGTAAACCCATCATTATATGATGTATATAAATAGAACACTGCATATCCCTTCATAATAGTCACTAAGTAGATTGAAAACTATCAGAACACAATTTATAAAACAATCAAAAGTAAATGAAAAATAAAGTGAAAATAAACACAAAAGCTTCTTGTATTCAAAAATCAAGCAAATTTCAACATGAGGTTGAAAGAAAGAGATTCTCTATTAGAATTATTTAAGGTGACAAGATAATTTATTTATTTTTATATTTAATCTAAGGTTAAATAGGTTGAATCAATTTTTATCAGATATTATCCAAGGTTGAAGGTTGATTTCTTTCAGTGTCAGGAATTTATAGAAATTTGAAAGCAATCCTATCCCAAAAATAAAGGAAAAACAACAAGTAATGTTCTAAAAAAAGAAGGTTCACTAGAATGTTTATCCATTTTAATTTATGATGTATTAAACTAATTGAATTAAACTATTTATATGGAAATGATGATATGTATTTTTATGATATAAAAATATAGTAAAGTAAAAAATTTACTAAAATCAAGAACTTGCTAAAAATAGTAAATTAAGATAGGGTTAGGGATATAATATAATGATATAATAGTAAGAATTTTATGCAAGTGAAAATTGTGTTAAATTGATTTATATATAGGGTTTTGCTATAAATTCTTGCTTCATGGTTTGCTAGAACAAATCCACGGAAGGTGGATAGGTGCACATTGTGACCTCAAAACAATAATGATATAATAGTAAGAATTTTATGCAAGTGAAAATTGTGTTAAATTGATTTATATATAGGGTTTTGCTATAAATTCTTGCTTCATGGTTTGCTAGAACAAATCCACGGAAGGTGGATAGGTGCACATTGTGACCTTGTCTCTATATTATGGCCATGTGCTAGTTGACTATATTCTATATTTTAGGATCTAGTCCTATGCAATTGATTCTAAGGAGTGATTTTATATCTATGTGTGTTGTTATGCCACAAATAAGAACTAAAAATATCAAACCATAGTCTTACACATGTACTAGATAACAAAAGGGATAAAAATGATTTATTGAGGATAGTTGAGATGGAATCAAAAAACCCTTATAATTAAGCATTTTATACATAACCTAAATGGGCATCAGGTTGATGTAGTTTTCCCTCCTATATGTGTATGTTCAATTGTGAATGTAATGTTAAATTATATTTTACCTATGATTGACATTTACACAAGTAAATGAATGATGCATTAAACTTCATAATTCACATATAAATAAATAATTATATATTAATGAAGTAGATATAATATTTTCATAGCCTTTTGTAATGAATATATAATCGTGGATTAGCTCTTAATAGGACCCTTGCTTATGTAGAGGTATTAAATTTAAGTTTGGAGTTTATTGGAGCATGAGGAGGCTGAATTAGAGAGACCAATAGTCTTGAAAGAGACCACTAACAATCTATAAATTTGAAAATCTTCCATGAGTTATGTTGGGACAATTCCACATTATCTAGATAGAGCATAGTTTCGCCTTGTCCTATAATTTAGCCTTGTCCAAAAGACTCAAAAATTAAAAATAAAGGTGTGGAATGATAATTGGGGATCCCCAAAATAAACATGTATTTTTGGAGATCCCAAAAATAAAAATACATGAAATTGTAAAATAAGAGAGTGAAGCCTACAGTGTAGATTGTGGCATGCCAATAAGTTACATATATCAAATATAGTATAAATATGTAAGGTTATGTAAAATTCATGTTTTGTATGAGCTTGTGTTAAACTTTGGTGTCTACAATATCAAAATTTAGAACATTTTCTTATGCCATCCTTACTAGTATAAAAAATTTGAACATCATCTCTAAGTTGACATTATTTGATGGTATAAAAATTACCATATTATTTTAGTTTTGTGAGGAGTGGATTCATACCACTTATAAAAGTATCAAGAATTTTTCACTAGGTTTTCACTTACATGATTCACAACACTATCTACATGTGGATTATGCTACTATGTAGTCTTGATAATATCACCACTATTCTAAAGCATCACCTACTTTGTATGTTTCCATCATCTCATGAGAGACATTTATTGTTATCACCTTCTTCCTTAGGGATGGGTATGCAATGCTTCCTTGGGTATTTTCTACCTAATTTATTGAGATCATTTTTTATTCTAAGTGAGACTCATATAGAGCAATAATTCTTAGTTTGACTTGGTAGTTACAGTGGCTTGACACCCATGTATTCCATCAAGATAGATTAGCATCCATATGGAAACTCGATATCACACTATGGTTTCTTGATATTTGTGCATAGGTACCTCATTATAAATTATTTCCAAGACCCTTTTTTTATTCTAAGACATTTATTTTTACTTTACACCTCTATATGTTGAACTTAAGGTTAGGTGTTAGCACAAATATTTATTGTGAACCTTTAGTTAATATGAATCAGGTACTTACCTTTTATACTAAGGCTAGTTAGTTTATATTTAGAGTGTGCACATGCCAATATATACATTTAATGCTTACCTACCCATGTGTTACACCATCATTATAGACCACATTTAGTGTGCTCAATAGGAAAAGATATGAAAGTTCTTGAATTTATTATAAATACCCTTCTTCTCCTTTGTATTTTACATTATTTAAATTTTTGATATGGTGGATTAACACACCAAAAATACAAATACATATATTTTGAGTATTTCATAATTATTGTTGGCTCTCATTTTAGTTCTCTCTTCTCCTCTCTCTCTTATGGGATCTATCATTTAGTTCTTTTATCCTAATAAGACCAAATCATAACACCACTTAAATCAAATAGAGATTATGCAAATTAATGTGTCATTATAAATAAATATTCATGGGGTCTTGTGATTATCATTTTTTGGGTACTAAAAATCCATGGAATAAAAATGTGAGATTACATGGAGCAAAGTGTGTGGAAGAGGATTTCATAGGAACCTACATACATTAAACTATAGAACTCATGAATTAAATTAAGAAGTGTTTTAAAATTTTCAAAAAGCCATTAGAATATGTTATGAAACTTTCCAAGTTATTGTAATATATGTTTTGTTTTAAAGGCCAAAATAAAAACTTAGAAATGCAATGACCAATACATTAAAATAAAATAGAACTAGCATTGTTTTGTGGTATATTTTTAAAAAATCATCCAAATAAGTGGGTCTCCATTTTTTTTAAATGGGGGCATGTTGATCACAAAAAATGGTGACCACTACAAGGAGAATAATTTCAAGTGTTTATAACTTATAATTTATGGCTAATTTCATAAGAAAACTAGCAAATATGTGAAAAAATTATACATTTTCAAAATAAACCTAAACATAAATTGTAGTTTTATTGAATTAAAAAATAATCATTAACATATAAAAAGAGTCATATGTTTGAAAAAAACTCTTAATTTATCTTTTATTTGATGTTTTTGATGTGATTTGGGATTGATCACATGATAAAATATTCTAAAGGGTTTTTTTTAATATTATATCTCTTTATGGGAGTGGCTTGGGAATTAATCTATTTTCAACCAAGAATCTATAGCCCCAACATAGACACCTCTTGATCCACTCAAGGACTTACTCCATTACAAGATAGGAATACATAACCTTGATGGATGTTATCAGAATCACCCTTTAGGAGAATATTTTGATTTTTTTTAATATTTCATATTTCAATTTTTCTTTTAAATTATAAGTTTACATTTAGTTTCTAAAAGGTTTGGGAACCAATGTAGCCAAGGTGAATAGAATTTTCAAAAAAAAAGTCACAAATGAGATTTAATTTATTGTATCATACAACTAAAGGATTTATTGAGTTTGAAATGTTTAATTATGACTCTATTTTGAAAAACCATTCTCAATTCATGAGATAATTCTAAAACAAAGATTAAATTCCTTAATGAAAATATAAAACAATCTGACATAATGTTGATATACAGTAAAAAATCATTAGAGTTTATAACAAAATGAAGTTTTGTAGTGTATTCAACTTTTTTCAACCAATTGAATGTGAATAAGTATACCTTTTGGAATTGATTTAGACAATCTAAACTTATTCAGTGACTAATGATGTGTGAAGAAATTTTCTCAATTTCTCTTATTATGTCCTTTGTAACACTTATTAAACTAACTCTACTGAGGAAAAACTACTCTATGAATATGGTAAGATAAATATAATATAAAATAATATTACAAATCCTAAACTAACCATTTATATTCAAGGTTTGGTGGGTGAACTTAACACTTAGTATGAAACATTTGGCACTACCTGTAAAAGAAAGTTTTCACTTTTTATATTCAAAGTCTTATTAAGTATGATCCCAATATGGTAACTTGATTATTAATGTTATATTTATTTTATTTGGTTTTTTTAATAGATATGAATGTTATTTAATTCATTTGTGTCCTATGTTAAGTGTATGGTCAAATTTGAATACTTTTTTGGAACTTCATAAAAATAGTTAGAAGTACCAGTTATAGTGCAGTTCACTAAATGTGTACTTAACTAGGCTCAAATCCTTATCCATTCATCTCCAAGAGGTGGGACACACTTTTTAGATATGATTTAAATGAAATTAAATTTATTTTAACTAATTTTATATTTTATAGATATTTGAGGTGCATAGCTTGTTTAGTGTGCATGAGTTGCTTACTTGTTAAGAAAGGCTTCTTACATGTTGATCTTATCTTATAAATGAGTCAACCTTGTTTTCTTGAATCTAATTTCAGTTATATTTTATTTTATTTTTATGAGTCTATTTTTATTTTACATATTTTTTAAGTAAGGTCTTAATTTATCTTTCACTTTATTTTTTATTGTCATACAAGTTTCTTATAATTGGTTTCTTTTAAGCTTTATTATTAATAAAAGATTGTACACAATAAGTGTGGCATAATATTTATTTTTGTGATATAATTTTACATGTGTTTAACTCTAATTTTATTGAAGGTATTCACAAATGAAAATCCAACAATAATATGTTTTCTAGTTTGAAGTTATTTAGTGCAAATTTTGTCAACAATCTTACTTACAACACTACTAGATTAACAACTAGTAATTATAAGATATATTGGTTGATATATAACTTTAATTTTAGAGTAAATCAAAACTAATTTTCATTTCCTCCATAAAAAACCTTAATTTTGTATTGAATAGTTTCAACAAAGGTTCAAAAGGGTTTTTATCCATTATTAGAAATCATGCCTTTAGTGAATTCTGATTCTATTAATATTTCCATCTTCAAAGATGATAACTTTAAATTTTAAAGAGGTTAGTTGAAGAGAATATGTTTGAAAAGGGGATTTTTGGAGAATGTTCTCCATGAGTACACACCACCTATAAATTTTAATACTTTGACTCAATATCATAAAATAAAATAAAATAAAAATGCACAAACTTTATTATATCTTCAGAGTGTCAAAGACCCCATCCTCTATCCAAGAATTATTAGTTGCAAAAATGCTCATGAGCCATTGAATACTTCAAAAAATTCATATCAAAGATATATTAAGATAAGATAATAAAAACTCCAAACTATTAAAATTAATATTGAATAATTGATAATGTATGATAATGAAGGATTTGGATAATCTTGCTTAGCGGTAAAAGACTTAATTTATAGAATGAGGGTTTATAAAGAAACTATACAAGATAGTGTTATAGTAATTAAATTTTTTGATATATTTGACTCAAAAATGGATGACTATTATGATCACTCTTGATTATTATAAGAACATGAAAACTATAAGTGCTGATCATTTGGTGGGTTATCTCTTATCCCATGATAATAATATAAGACTATATACAAGAGATATAGAATGTGCACTTGAAATCGACACAAGAGTTTCAAATACCAAATAGAAAAAAAATTAGAATCAAGAGAGTTTAAAAAAAAATTAAAAGAGGAAAGATAAATCTAACTTTATAAGTTCAATTAATACATAAATTACTTTTCATTATTTAAAAAAATTAGGACAATTTATAAAATATTGTAGGATACCAACAGCTAAGAATCAAGTTAATCGAGAAGATGAAAATAAGGCATTCCAAGCTAAACAAAGTGAGGAGAAATATCACTTAGATTATTTTATCATATATATCATGTAAATATAGGATGAAAATAATTTATGGATTCTTGATTTATATTATTAAAATCACATGATAGGTCACAAACATGGTTTCAACAAGTTAAATGATTCCTTCTAAATCCAAGTGCAATTGGCAGGTGGAAAGTTGATCCAAGTTGAAGGAAATGGTAACATGAAAATGAACAAAATTCAAGGTAAGGATGAAATAAAATATGTTTATTTTTATCCAAATATTAATCCTAATATTATTTATCACAATTTAAAAGGATATAGTCATGAAAATAAAGTACATAAGTTTTATAATTCTACTAGTAAATCCATAATTATTTCTAAGGACTATATTTTTTTTTTGAAAATATGATGTATGTTGATCATAATCATATAGATAAATAGGTAATAATTTAAGGGTGGAATCCTCTTTAAATTGATTTTGAGGGCTTAAAAATTCTTGCACGTGTTTGTATTTCAATAGGAAATAGTATTAGATTTTTCCAAGGGACTAGTCATCCATCTTCTATCATATCCAATTTTTACTCAACAAATTATTTAAACATTAATTAGTAGATTATGGGGTTCATGATTAGCCGATATGGTATTTTATTAATGAGTTACATTTGTATATGTTTTTTGGTTTATATATATATATATATATATATATATATATATATATATATATATATATATATATATATATAATTTCATGATCAGTATCTAGAGAGATAATTATTGTATATGTTTTGATTATGCTTTATGATCATGATTTCTTAGGTTATTTTTATTCAATAGTTTGTTATGATTATGATGACTCATGATTACTATAAATTTATTTAATGAGGTGGTTGTAGGATTGTCCTGCCCTCATAGGTAGTTTTGAGGGAGAGTGCCATCATAGAGTGGGGTGTAGAAACTGACAATGGGGGTAGAAATAAAGCTTCATCAAACTTGAGAACACACTATGTTTAGTTATCTGAGTGAAACAAGAATTACTTGTATTGGTTTATTAGTGATAGTTGAGTCTTTCTTGTCTTTATTTCCATGATTCACATCTTAATGTTGAATCTCTATTATGATGTGTTGATTTCACTACATTTTACATGGTAGGCTCATGTGTATTGATTTGGTTTAATTGCTTACCCTTTTTTGTTTAGATACTTATATTATGCTTTGGTGACTTAACTTAGGAAATTACTACTACTTGATTATTTTAACATTGTTTTACTGGCCTCATTCAGAATTTTTTTTTTTGATGGTCAGAAGTTGAATGGAAGTTATCTCATTTAGTTGCTTGACCATATTTTTTTTATTACCAAAATTATTGTGTTAGAAATAATGTGTAAAGGTTAATATTAGGGGTAAAACACCCTCTAATAAGCAAGCTGATTTTAAAACCACTTTGAATCTTTAGATATTATGATTTTTTCTTACATACTTGGATAAATGGATAAAAATTTGGATATTAGTTGGAATTTGAGATGCCTTTATTTTGATGTTCTCTATTTAAATGTCAAAAGTAATTAATAATTATATTAGGGTTTTAATTACTTATTCTATAATGATGAAGGTTTGACCATCCAAGGGAGAATGGTTAGTTATTTGAATACCATACCTAGTAATGGAGCTTTAACTATGAGTATAACCAAAGAAAAATAAAGTATATAAAGGGGAGCATTGAATAGAGGTGTTGCATGATGGGAAGATTGGATAATTTTTAGGACATGAAGGTTGTGCATGGGTGATAGAAAAAGGATAAGAGAGAGAATGAAAAGGGAAATAAGGGCATGATGGTAGGGAGAGGATATGGAAACTTGGTATAAATAAAAGGAAAAGTCCCATTTTACAAATCTAGAAGGCACCCATTGCATGTTCAGCTTAGTTAAATTTGCTTATTATTTGTAGACCTTGATATTATTGTATTGGTTTTGATATTCATGATAGATAAAAATACTTGCTAGTTGAGTCTCAATTAGTGACAAAGATTTCTTAAAAATTGGAGATGAAGATATAAAATTTTGTGCATGAATTTTTATGATCATAGAAAATTTAGTTATAATTCCTCATTTGTTGGGGTTGTAAATGTTATTTTTACAACTTGGATTGAATATCATAAATGCCCACCTATGCATGGTTATTTTATTTCTAGACTAGTTTTATACATAATTTAATAAATATGGGTTTATATGGGTATTTGTTTCATTGTTAGGCTCCTTGGAGACCTGGGTTTAGAGTCAATTTCATATGGATTTATAGTTTAGGATGTTATTAAATATGTATATGTAGATGTGCACCTAGGTGTGCATATGAATATGTAGGATTATGTGTGTGTGTATATGTGTGTGTGTAAACTAGACCCTAAGATCAGAGGACTAAATGGTGAAATCTGTGTATGTATATAAAACTAGTTTAGGAAAAAATATCTTAATAGGCAATAATTCCTAATGTATATATTGGTAATTATTTTTTTAAGTTATATTTGGAGTACTAAGCCGAATCATAGAATATAATTGTGATCATTACTCTCAAAGAGATATCTATGAACATATAATTTTGCATAAATGCATTATACATGGTCCTTAGGAGTGCAGAGTTATGAGCATTATGTATTTATATTTTGGAACTTACCTTATGGTATACATGAATGAATGTGCATATGTTTATGAAAACTATTGGAGTCAACTTTATCTAGATGAGTATGCAAAATTATAGACCAACTATGAGCCTTTAAGTTAAGCATCTAGTTAACTTATTTGTGTTATTTTTGCATGATTGCAGGTTACAATGTCAAATTTGAGTTTAGGGAAAACCAATAGGTTACTAGCAATTTATCGTTAATATAATTCTAAATATAAACCTTAATATCATTGGCAATTAGCCTCTTAAATAAGCTATGTGAATAATTATCACTGAGTATATAAATATATATACTTAGACGAGGCCACATAGATGAAAGTTGTGCTTTAGAGTGAAAAAATTTAAATATTGATGAATGTTATAGACTATGACTTATACCTTGAGAGATCCCTACATATGCATTATTTTTTAATTTTACTTGAAATCATGTAAATATGAGAGAGTTGATGAAATTAAATAGAAGAAAGTTATGAGTAGATCTATGGTGAATTATTGAGATAGATTGTCTATAGACTCAATTTTTACTCATGAGTTATTTTGAGATGAATAATTTTAGGTCTCATTGTTAAATTGAGATTCCATTTCATGTTATGTCAATGAATTATTCATAGGGAGCTTAAATACCAAAAAAATGAATTGTGAAAAAATATATATATTGTAATATATATATGTTCCAAAGTAAATTTAGTAAGTAAAGGTCTTCTACATTCATGTATAGGTGTATTGAGAACCCTACACATCTGAATAACAATAGAATAACATGATGAAATTTGGGATGGATAGAGTTGAGAGTGTATATTTTATTAGAGGTAATTTGTTGCTATATATATATATATATATATAACTTTTATATTTGTATAACTTTACATAAATATAGTAGTGAGTACAGGAGCTATATAACTAAGGAGTTAAGTATAGTTGCTCGAGTAAGGAAGTTAATTTCAGTTGACATAGATGGTAAAAAAATTAAAGTGTAAAATCAGGCATGTCTTATCCATTTCTCTATTTTAAGATATAGAGCCAAAAATAAGTTTCAAATGGGAAAACCTTGCTTGAAAATTAGAACCAAGTTGTGAAACTATTACATTATAGACTTCTTTTATAGTAGAATATATGAGTTCATTATATTAATAATATTATGTATTTTGTATGGAATACATTATTGTTGAAGGTTTGATAAAAATTGTATTTATTTACATATACAAATTTTGGGACTTGGAATTATTGATTCCCATCATGGTCTCTATTGGCATACCTGCCAGAATACCATTCATGTGATAAGCTTAAAATGTCGTTATGCGATTAGAATTTTTTTTGATATTCTGTAGCTATGAATTAATTATACTATTTTTTTAGTTTTACTAGGGGTATTATAAAAATAGGGAATTATTCTAATTGGGAAACTTCATTTCTAATATTTTTAGATGAATGTATGCTCATAACATCTCATGATGTACGGGATTAGTGCATGATGAAGTGTGTGTTACTCTGATTTTGAATCTTTATATATATGGACCTTATTTAGATAACATGAGATAGTTATATTATTATGTGGGTAACTCATATACCTATCCCCTATCATCATGTGATAGTCATGATCTTATAGCAGAGAGTTCTGTGTGAGTGAAAATGACTCAAATTCTTATATCTAAAATCTATAATGAAAATTTTGGGTAAAATAATGTTATTTATAAGAAATTTTTATTTCATTATACTTCTATTTTATGTGTGTTTATTGATATTAGTTAGATATAGGAATGTATTCCATGGCCTATTTGATTACTGCATGTAATAGTGATAGTACACACATAGGTTTCAGTTGTTTCTCAATGTTTACATTGTTCTTATCTACCCCTCTATGAAGGGTAGGGACACTCCCAATGAGGAGGTGTGTGTGAGACCATTGTTTTGTGGTTAGAGGTAAATCACTAAAATTATTCTCTCCCTCTATCAGTTGATTTACCCAAATGGAATTATACTCAGGCTATGTTGTGGATCATGAAGCTATTTTGTGTAGCTCATAGTTTACTATTTTACTCATTATTTTTATATTTGGCATTGTACTACATTGTACCTTATTATTTAATGGATATTCAACATAGAATTGGCTATGTCATTTATATATGGTTCTAAAAATATAAACAACAGTGGTTGTAAGCACACTTATGACTGATTTAAAGATTACATTAGTAGTCATTGTACTTATTTCATTTTATTGTACTTGATTGATAGTTATTTAGATTACAGAATAGGTTAATGCTTGAGTATTAAATGGTTTGATTTATATAATGGGATAATGTTATTTTAGCATGTGTTACTTTTGATTCATTTAGTTGTCCAATACTATATAGATAGCTCTAACTAATATTAATAGTAATTACATTTTTAAAAATAGTGTAACTATGGGTTAGCTCAATTGGAGTCTAACATTGTGGTATCAGAGATATAGGTTTACACTTATCCTATTAACATCATTCACAATCCCAAGATGGATATTGTTAAGGAAATCTGTAATAAAATAAATCTTAGTCTAGATAACCAAGTAGAATGATATGATCAAGAATATTTTAGAATCATGCATGGGTTCCCACTTGAAAGATATCACATACAAAGGAATGATATTGAGCATATTTCTCACCTTGAAAAAAGGACTGGTAATTCCTTTTTATAGTTTCTTTTAAGAACATGTGTACTTTGTGGAACGATTAGCACCAAGTGGGTGCACTTAAAAAATTTGTTAGAGTGATGATTTTTTAACTTTAATACCTATTTTTAGGTCTCCTAAATAATATATGAAAGTTTTTTACATCACCTCCAAAAAACTAGAGTGAACCTTCTTATATATTGAGCTCACTAAAGGATTTATGTACCCTTGATAGTTGAGTTATTTGGTAATTAATAGATAAATTCTTGATCCACATAGGAAAATATTGGTCCAATGGTGGTGGTACCTATATGGGACGGTTTCCTATAAGTGTAATATATTGATGTAAGATAAGAGCATACCTCTGATTTAAATGATGGATATATGCTAGTTGATTTGAGTATATAATTTGGCATTGATAACACTACTTGAACTATGGATAAAGTTGACTATTTTAGGTAACTTATCTCTTATATGTGTAGATATTTGCATTCTCTATGAATATATCAAGTTACATAAGTGCATGTTTGGTCTAATGAAATAAGGAACTGTATGCATACAACGTTGAAGTTGTAATACACCTTTTCCATAATTTTATTACACCATTTAAATGTAAAATTTTGGACTAACCTTGATCAAGGATGAGAGGAATAATATAGGGACTGTACACTCTTAAATCTTGATAATTTATTAGTAAAAGGAATGAATTATATTGAGGTAAATTTTCATAATCATCATGAAGTAATTTTAATTATTGATTTTTTGGTAACAAGTTTTGATTTCCTCATAAGGTTAGCACCCATTTAGTGATATTATTTGCCTAGATTTTTGTGAACATGTGAATTCAAGAATGGGTTTTAAATGGACTAAAAATTCAAGGTGGCATGTAGGATATGAAATTTGAGACATGGGATTTGGTTTTGGACTAAGTATTCATTTAAATTTAAGGGTTATACATGCACCTAGTGAGTAACTTGTGGGTGCCAATAATTTCCTATAGTTTTATATGTTTAATTGATATTATGTTCTGAAGCTACCTTTATATTTTATTTTGGAAAGATGTGTACCAACCATGAATCATAGGTTTGGAGTAGGAATTGTTAAAACCATTTTAACCACTTAAGTTAATCACCTTGGTGACCTTTACATTTTAATGCCTTATAATCAAATCACTAAGGTCACTTGTTTATTAAATAATGAGATATTGTACAAGTAAGGGAATTTTCTTCACTCAAGTAAGGGTGTATTATAACTAGATTTTTGTGCCTTCAAGACATCAATCCTAGGAGAAGGGAATCTGAGGAGACCCCCTCAAAAAATGGAAACACATAGTAAAAATGGGGAACTTTGTCATATTAATAGTGTGTTGTGCTTGGTTAAATGAATTTTTGCATGTAGGTTATGCATAAAAAATTATACACCATATGTTTCCTTAGTCTATGTGGAGATATTGTTTCAACTTTTAGACAACATTAAATCTATGTTGTTACTTCCTATCATCCAATGACATCATGAATAGTTTATTGAGTGAATTTATATCTTTATATGGATGATTAAATGATCCTTTTAAATTGGGAAATATTATAATAAGATTGTTTGGAATTATCCTTTAACCTTTAAAGGATGGTATCCTATGCTTTTTGATGGATAAAAGAGTTGTATAATTGAAATAGCTTGATACTTCCATGATTTCAATATTTGGTTGTGAAAAATATAAGAATATTTACCTCTTCTAGGTTGGTAAGCATGTAATTATTTTGGAAACTTATTTTGAAATGTTTTTTCATTCCATATGAGGTTATCAGTTGATGCGTTGATAACTCCCTAATCTCCACTTGTGGTCTTCTACAACCAAACTTTTAGTCTAATTCAAATCTAAACTTGTGAACTTATACCATCAAAAATCAAAAATTTTGAGTTTGTTATGATTATATTTGGGATTTATAAGTTGATTGAGATACATTTTTCATGAATTACCTTGTAATGGATTTTGAGGTTGTATAATTATTATTTATTTTTGATAATTTTGTTGATTGATGGAACTCCTAATTTTCCTTCTTAAATTTTCTTGTGGATTTAATTAGGTTGTTTATCCATTCTCAAGCTTTATTTATTTTTTGGATTACTTTGGTTAAAGAAATTTTGGTTTGTGTGCCACTTTTGGTGGATGGGCTAAGTTGTTTAGCCAAATGTTTTTCTCCTTAATTGGATAAGATAATTCTCTCATCAGGCTTAGATGAGTTATTTTAGTGATTCGTGTTATGCAATTTTCACCTTTGTAAAATATGGATAAGTAGGTGGAGATAATATTGATAGTCAAGTTGGATGAAGTAAGTTACAACTAGTTGTATAAATTGCAGAGTAAACAATGAAGCTTCATCTCATATGTTACTTTTTCAAGGTAGGAGAAGATATTATGATCCTAAACCTCATATGTTATGTTAATTTTAGAATTTTTACTCCTAAGTATAAGAGTAATAGGGATGAGATAAATTAAGAATATGTTAAGAGTTGAGGAATTCTTCTTAACCACTTTTGACTTTCATAGTAATCTTTGGTGTAACTTGTGCTAAGCATATGTTTTTGCTGCAAATAAATTCAAAAAAATGATTAAGTTTTGAAAGGAATATAGCTAATCCTTATCATGTTTTGGATTGGAAATCATTATAGGTTCAATGTCTAGGGGTGATCATAGTAGAACTCATCAGAATAATTGATACTCACAAGCTTAGCTTATGTAAAAGAAAGTATCATAGTGTAAGATCTAGTGGTACCAATATTCTGAAGATAATACTACATAGGAGGACTATAAGGAATTTTTTATTTTGTTTCCTCATTTTTTTGCATGATATTTATTTTGTACATTATTTATTTTATACTAAAAATTATTATAT
The DNA here is from genome assembly GCA_037957365.1 of Torreya grandis. Taxonomy (NCBI): domain Eukaryota; kingdom Viridiplantae; phylum Streptophyta; class Pinopsida; order Cupressales; family Taxaceae; genus Torreya; species Torreya grandis. The sequence continues at coordinate 664,886 of JARHVA010000715.1, read as the reverse complement.
TTTACTAAACTTTGCTTTATTTTATAACTATTGCTTGAAATAAATGTCATCAGGATGATGACCAATTTTAGGGGTGAAGGATGTCACATCCAATTTTTACTCAACAAATTATTTAAGCATTAATTAGTGGATTATGAAGTTCATGATTAGCTCATTTGATATTTGATTTCTGAGTTGGATTTGTATATGTTGTTTGGTTGATAGATATATTATTTATTTCATGATCAATATCTAAAGAGATATTTGTTGCATATGTTTTAATTATGTTTTATGATCATTTTTTTAGATTATTTATATTCAATAGTTTTTATGACTATATGTTGATGGTTATGATGATTCAGGCTAACTACTAGTTTGTTTGATGAGGTGCTTACAGGACTATCCTACCCTCACAATCAATTTTGGGGAAGCATATCATCGGAGATGGTGGTGCATATACCAATAATGGGGGTAGAAAGAAAGCTATACCAAACCCAAGAACACACCATGTTTAGTTAATTGAGTGAAATAAACTTTTATTGCATTTGTAGCTTAGTGATAGCTAAGACTTGATTATCTTGATTTCCATGATTTGCACTTAAATGTTGAATCTTTGTTGTGATGTGTTTATTTCACTACATTATATCTAGTAGGCTCATGTGTATTGATCTGGTTGAATTGCTTACCCATTTTTGTTTAGCTAGTTACATTATGCTTTCATGACTTAACTTAGTAAAGTTCTTGATTGTGTTAAGTTTACTTAAATGGCCTCATTCAACAATGTTTGTTTTATTGTCAAAAGTTTAATGAAAGTTATCTCATTTAGTTTCTTAACCTTCTTATTTTTATCACCAAATTTATTATGTTAGAAATAATGTGTAAAGGTTAATATTATAGGTAAAATACCCTCTAAAAATCAAGTTGTTTTTAACATCCCTTCAAATCTTTAGACATGATTTTTTCTTGTATTCTTGGATAAATGGATAAAAATTTGGGTATTGCTTGGAAGTTTCAGGATGCCTTCATTTTGATGTTCTATTCTTCAAATGTCAAAGGTAATTAATAATGAAACTAGGGTTTTCATTTATTATACTATAATGATGGAGGTTTGACCTTCCAAAGGAGAATGGTGAGTCATTTTTGCCACCATGCCTAGTAATAGACATTTAATTATGATTATAACTAAAGAAAAAGAAAATATATAAAGGGGAGCATTGAATAAAGACCTTTCATGATGGGTAGCTCAAAGATTTTTTAGTACATACAAGTCATGCATTTGTGATAGAAAAATGATAAGAGAGAGAATGAAAGGGGAAATAAGGGCATGATGGTAAGGAGAGGAGATGGAATATTAATAGACAGAAAAGGAAAATTCCCATTTTGTAAAGCTAGAGGACACCCATTACAAGTTTAGTTGGTTAAACTTGATTATTAGTTGTAGAACTTGATATTATTGTATGGGTTTTGATATTGGGGATAGATAAAAATCCATGCTAGTTGAGTCTCAATTAGTGATAAAAACTTATTAAAAATTGGAGATGAAGATATAAAATTCTATACATGAGTTTTTATGATCAATCAAAAAAATTAGCTATAATTCTTCATTTGTCACAATTTTAAATGTTGTTTTTATAACTTGGATTGAATATCATAAACACCCACTATGCATGGTTATTTTATTTCTAGAATAGTTATAGACATTATTTAAGGAAATATGGGTTTGTACGGTTATTTATTTTGCTATTAGAATCCTTAATGACATGGGTTTAGAGTTGATTTCATATGGAGTTGAAGTTTAGGATGTTAGTGCACACACACACACACACACACTTGCATATTCATATGCATACACACTCTTTAATATTCATACACAAACCTAGGTGTACATCTACACACACACACACATACATATGTGTGTGTGTATGTGTGTCTGTATATATGTATAAACTAGACCCTAAGGTTAGAGGACTAATGGTGAAATATGCATATGTGTATATACCCAATTTAGTCAAAAGTGTCTTAATGGGTAATAATGTCTAATGTATATACTGGTAATTGTTACTATAAGTTAGATTTGTATTATTAAGTTAAATCACAAAATACACTTGAGATCATTACTCTCAAAGAGGCATCTATGAACATTTGATTTTTCATAAATGTATTATACATGATCCTAAGCAGTGTAGAGGTTTACGCATTGTGTATTTATATCTTGGTACTTACCTAATGGTATACAAGGATGATTGTACATATGTTTATGAAAAGTATTAGAGTCAACTTTACCCAGCTAAGCATGCAAAATTATAGACTGTCTATGAGCCTTTAAATTAAGTATCTAGTTAACCTCTTTGTGCTAGTTTTTCATGGTTGTAGGTTGTAATGTCAAATTTGAATTTGGGGAAAATAAATTAGTTACTAATAAATTCTTATAAATATACTCACTAGCTATAAACCTTGATACCATTAATAATTAGCCTAATAAACAAGCTATGTGAATAATTAGCACTAAGTATATAAATATATATACTTATACGAGACCACATAGTTGAAAGTTATGTTTCAGAGTACAAAATGTTTAAATATTCATGAATGTTATAGGCTATTATTTATGCCTTGAGATATCCCTAAGTATGCATAATTATGCTAAATCGAGCATAGACTGGAAATCATGTAAATATTAGAGAGTTGTTGAAATTAAAGAGGGCAAAGTTATGAGTAGATCTATAGTGAATCAACGAGGTAGATTATTTATAGACTCAATTTTTGCTCATAAGTTATTTTGAGGTGAATAGTTTTTAGGTCTTACTATTAAATTGAGATTTTATTTCCTATTATATCGATGAATTATGCTGAGGGAGCTTAAATACCAAGAAAATGAATTATGACAAAATATGTATGTATATATTGTCACAATTCATTTTCTTGGTATTTAAGCTATATGTTGAGGGAGTGTGTGTGTGTGTGTGTGTGTGTGTGTGTTCCAAAGTAAATTTAGTAAGTAAAGGTATTCTACATTCATGTATAATTGTATTGAGAACCTTGCACACTTGAATAACAATAGAATAACATGATGAAATTTTGGATGGATAGAGTTAATAATGTAGATTTTATTAGAGGTAATCTATTATTATATATAGAGAGAAATTTTGTATTCATACATCTTGAGGTAAATATAGTAGTGATTACATGAGCCATTATATTATAACCAAGGAGTTAGGTACAACTTATTGGGTAATGGATTTAATTTTAGTTGACATAATTGGTAACAAACTTAAAGGTTAAACTCAAGCATGTATTATCGATTTCTTGATTTTAATATATAGAGCAACAATTAAGTTTGAAATGGAGAAACCTTGATTGAAAATTATAACCAAGTTTTGAAACTATTCCATTATGTATTTATTTTACAAAAAAATGTATGATTTAATTCTATTAATAATATTATATATTTTATATGAAATACACTATTATCTAAGATTTGATCAAAGTTGTATTTGTTTACATATATGAATTTAGGGATTTAGAGTTATTGATTCCCATCTTAGTCTCTCTTGGCATACATGGTATAATATCATTCATATGATAAGATTAAAATGTCATTATGTGATTAAAATAATAAATCAATGGTATCTTATAACTCTAAATAAATTATACTGGTATTTTAGTTTGACTAAGGGTATTCTAAAAATCAATTTTTGTTCTAATTATTAAAATTAATTTCTAAGACTAATAGCTGGATGTATGATCATATCATTTTAAATTGTATGTGATTAGTGCATGTTGAAGTGTGTGTTATTGATTTTGAATATTTATATATATGCACCTTATTTAGATTACATGATATATTTAGATGAGTATGTTAGTGGGTAACTCATATACCTATTCCATGTCATCATGTGATAATCATTATTCTATAGCAGAGAGGTGTGTGAGTGAAAATGACTCAAATTCTTAAATCTAAAATCTATAATGAAAATTTTGGCCAAAGTAATGTTATATCAAAGACATTATCATTTCATTGTACTTCTAGTTTACATGTGTTTACTGATATCATTTCTATAGAAGAATGGATTCCATGGTCTATTTAATTTTTGCATGTAATAGTGATAGTACACACACAAGTCCTGGTTGTTTATTGATATTTACATTGTTCTTATCTACCCCTTCATGAAGGTTAGGGCCACTCCAAATGGGGAGGTGTATGGGAGACCATTGGTCTATGGTTAGAGGTAAGTCACTCAGATGATACTCTCCCTTTATCAATTGATTCAACTAGATGTAATTATACTCAAGCTATGTTGTGGATCATGGAGCTATTTTTTATAGCTCATATTATATGGTTGTAATCATTATTTATATATTTGGCATTGTACAACATTATACCTTATTATTTGATGGATATTAAACACAATAGTGATTGTGTCATTTGTATATTATTTTAAAAATGTAAATGATAGTGGTTGTAAGCACACTTATGACTGATTTATGTATTACATCAGTAATTGGTGTACTTGTTTCATTTTATTATAATTGATATTTATCAAACTTATAGACTAGTTTAATGCTTGAGTACTAAATGGATATGATTTATCCAGTGGGATGATGTTATTTTAGAATTTATTACTTTTGATTAATTTATTTTTCTATTACTAAATAAATATGTAAATAATGTTAGCATTAGTTACATGTAAAAAAATTAGTGCAACTATGGGTTAGCCCAATTGGGGTATAACATCTTCATCAACTCTAAGAAAGAACAAACATTTATTGAATTCAAAAACTAACCAGTCAAATTTTAGATCATAATTATGAGGGGATGATCACAATGATTAAACATTTTTAAGGTAATTTTTTTTATGATGCTTATGATGAAAATATTATGTTTGCATTATCATATGTGGCTAGTGAACCTATAAGTTTTGCAAAAGCTAGTCATAAGAAAGAATGGGTTGATGTTATGAAATTAGAGATGGATTCTATATACAAAAAATATTTTATCACTTTAAAATTTAATGATACTTTTCATATTTTATAAACCTACCAAGTTTCAATCTCTCTAAGTGCATGAAAAAAAGGGATGGATAGATCGATGCTGCTTCACGAGAGATATTGTTATTTATTTATCATTTCCATATCAATTTTAGCTTCCTCAAATTTAATTCCCTAAGATATCTCCATCCATATGTTATCCTATCACTAAATCAATACTTATATTTTTTAACTATGTCAGCCTATTTTATGTAATTATAACCACTATCTATACCATTCCAACTACATCGAACAAATTGATGCATTTATAAATGTTTAGGCATATGATTCACAACTAAGTCAGCCTAGCTAACCTAGTTTGAGGCTAGTGTGCTCGTTAAGTACTAAATCAAGCTAGTTGATATTATTGGTTAAATATATATAATGTATTAAGTCACTCATCATTATAGATATAAGCCACTATTTCAATCCAATAGAGAGGAAAATTCATTTACAATTTCTATTTCTCACACTTCTACCCTAAGTCTACATTTAGAGGAGTTATTGCTTAGATCTTGTCTTGAATGTAAAAAAATTATCTTGTGAAATCTAGGATGAAATACGAGGATTCCTTTTATATTATATCTTGATTCATCCATTGACATCCTTACAACCATAATAATATCTTGTAAATAACCATTGTCCAAGAGAGATATTGCATCTTGAGGGGTCGTACAAAGGTAAGTATTTTCTAAACTTATCTCTTTACTTTTGATAGATAGAATTTGCATAATCAATTTATTATTGGATGTATGTATCTTTGTTTGAATTATCTCTACACTTAAACTTAGTGTAGCCATAAGATTATTTATATTTTTCATTTATATAGCTTACATAGCCTCGACCCTCATTCACCTACTATGGCTCCTTACCTATTCTAAATATGTTTCTAACCCATACCATTACTTATATTGCTTTATTGGGATATTTGATTACTTTATAATTAGATACCTAGTTAGGGATATTGCATTATGTTGATTACCTAGAGGTTTTATAACCCTTCCTCCTGATATTGTGTCACAAGTGCTCCTCTTACTAGGTTTAATGGATCCATTGGCCATATCCTAATTTCATTAAGTATTAATGGGTGATATTTTATTTACCCTATATAAGTTTAGATATATATATATATATATAGAATAGTTGTAGGTCAAATATTATCTCATTGCATACATTCTAGTGAATCTAATGTGAAGTTAACAATTACTTTTGCCTTTATAATGAACTATATCAAACATTTTAATACAGTTATATTTTCATTTATCTATCATCACACTATTTTAAATAGGTTTATATAACTCAATCATAAATTTTACCTACAAAAAACTATATTCAATAACATGATATAGTTACAACTCCATGTATTTCCTAGTGAATTATTTTGGCTAGCACAACATAGATTTATATTTAGATTTACTTCTTATTTTCTCTAGCCAAATATATTAATCTAGTTGATTTAGTTTTGTTTAACCATATATCCAAGAACACTATATCGAACAAGATAATATAGTTATGTCTTAGACTAACTTTTGTAGTCAACTAGATCGATCTACTTGGTATAGTTCTATATTTCCATTTTTATTTCTTATTTTCTATAAACAATATCGATGTGGATGATTCAATTTTATAGTGCATTTATTTTTTAGTAAATTGCATCAAAATTTTTGATTTACTTATGTATTAATTTATTTTTTATAAACTCCATTGACCTACTTGACTTAGTTCTAAAATTACAATTATTTATATTAAATTGAATCAAACTATTTGATCTACTAATCTCTCTCTATCATAATTTTAAATTACATAGATTGAAATGATCTAATTGATGCAAATTTATATTGTGTGTACAACTACATCAGATGTCACTAATATAGTTCTATTTGTTCAAGTTTCAAGCATAAGCAAGGGAAATTAACCTTTCTTTTCAAAATATAATCACACATTTCATTTCAAGTTGACTTATTATTTATTTCAATTTATTAAATTCTATAAATTAGTTTTTAATATTAATTTATAAGTTTTATTTTCTATTTCTTTGGATTTCCTTAGAAACTATGTTTCATCGATTTTAAATCTAAATAGTTTTTGGCATGAAAGGCTACATAGTGTTTTATTTATAATGCGTATATTATTTATAGACATTGGGGCATGAGTGGATTTCCCCAATACTCATAGCCATATCATAGAGCTAAACACAAGATTTATTTTTCACATTTCTCATGATATATCAAAAATGTTTAGGATTCCTTTTTTATTGAAATCTAGGAAGCCATTCATCTACCTAATTTTATCGTTCATCGATTAGTGGTTAACACTGGGAAATTACTCTTAGCTTACCTTTGATTCTAGGTTTAGTGGGATATGGGCATGGTATTTTTTCCATAGTCATTACTATGAAATATTGGGCCAACACTATCTTAAAAATGAACCAACATATATGATATCCTATAAATTATTTAAATCCTTCAGTACATCTCTCTAATATTTGTTTTATAAAAATAGTTATAAAAAATAAATAGTTTTCAATTTGATACTTGTTATTGTATTTTTCATTTCAGTGTGCATTAGCCAACAATGATATGGTTTTATGTTGTGTGTAGTAACTACATTAGCTAGCATCAATATAGTTACATGTGTTTGTAGACTACATCAACTAGTGTGATATAACCTCATGTGTTTTTAGATTACATCTACCAACTCAATACAATCTCTTGTGTTTGCATCCCTATCTATATTCAATATCTCAACACAATATATTACCTTATATATTATTTATTTACCTATGTAACTACATCAAATAACTTGATACATTTTGTATCCCACTTCTTTTTATCAAACTTATATCCTAGAGATTACATCAAACAAATCAACTTAGTTTGTTTCATGTCATTTTAAATCTCCTTAGAACAAACCATATAAACCAACTCAATAGCGTTCACTTCTACATTATATCTTATGTTTTATATTAGACTACATTATATTGTTTGATACAATACATAGCTCAAAACACATTTATTATTAAACTACATAAAACTACCCAATATATTTTTAATTCTTTTGTTTTACTTACTTGGGTTATATATTTTACTTTTATGTATTATATTTTACTTAGCTATCCCAATTCATATTCAACCATCCATCATGTATTATGTCTTTGATGATTTTAAAAAAAAAACACAACATGATATGATGGATTTAACTAACTATTATAAAGCTCCTAAATCTCATTTTATCGATAACCAAGATAAAATAAATATTCATGTAACCACTAGAACAATAGATTAAAATTGATTCTCTACTTCTCAACCTTTGGAACTTTTTAACTATCTTCCTCACATGTTTATAGTTGATGATGATAGTAATCTTGATTACACTACATAAGTGATTATTTTCATCAATTAAAACCATCAATATAGGGGCAAAGATCCTATGTTAGTTTATAACCTCATGATGGGACCCCACATAGGATGTTCCTCTTCACCTACACATACCATTAAAATAATATTTGTGGCAAGTCAATACATGATTTCTTCTCTTCCATCTTATTATATTATGCTTTCTATAGTGACTACTATGGTAGGCCTTTCTTCTAATGAGCCCACTAAAATTTCTCATATTAATACTTACATTAATTCTACCAATACTGCATCTCAAGATACCTCTACTGGTCAACAAACTTTAAATACTAATCAAATCTTGTTGCAATCCATGAATCAAATTGGCTACCTTTCAAACTGATAATGCCAATAATTTAATGTAAATGAAAAACAACGTATACAATTAAAAAATCATCCTCAACAACCTCAATGGGGAGTGAAAAATCCAAATGACCCTAACCCCCTTTAGAGATGCACATGGTAATCTTATTCCTCAAACTGCACTTCTTAATAAAGTCATCAAACATATTGAAAAGGTTCCATTAATTCCTCGTATTGAAAACATCAACATATGAAAACATAGGTCCTTGTAAAACCTAGGTGCTTTTATTGGTTTATGTTTGTGGTTTCAGGTCCCTGTAAAACTTGATTTGAACTATTTTGCCAGTAGGTTTCAGGAATGCTTTTCCTGGTGGTTGTTAATGCTTCATCTTCTTGATTTTGTAAAAGGGTTTCAGGCTCCCTTCAAAACCTGCTTTTACCTTAATCTAAAACATAGGAGATATCATTTTTACCATCACTTATAATGGATATACAGATTCTAATTTTCATTTGAAAGGTTTTGGTACCATTTACAAACATTAGATTAAGCTAAAAACTTTTGATACTAAAAAACTTATAGCCAAAACCTTTATAGGTGATGCCCTAAATTTATACAATCAACTTAAGTCTAATGTTTTAGATTAAGATAAAATCAGGTTTTGAAGGGGCCCCGAAACCCTTTAACAGATTCAAGAAAGATAAAACATTAACATCCACCAGGAAAGGCATTCCTAAAACATACTGAAGAGTAGTATCTAAATCAGGTTTTATAGGGACCTGAAACCACCAATATAAACCAATAAAAGCACCCAGGTTTTACAAAGACCTGAAACCTAAACAAAACCAGGCAATATGACCTGAAAACTAGGTTTTACAAGGACCTAAAACCTCATTAATGGATACACCTTTACCCATCTCCAAAACAAATAGAGCAGGCTTCCAGGTTCGATCCAGCAACCCCAAGACCACAAAGTTGAAGGAATTGCTCACAGACAGCATCCATCAAAATTTTCATTTACAAGACCGCCGATCAATTCCCACGGTGTCAGGCACGCCGTTCTCCCTTAGCACCTACATAGTGTAGGCAGATCCACCACACCCATCATTTTTCCTTGAGCAGGGCTCCTCCATAGCTTAGGGTTTTCTCCATTTTTTCCCTGAACAGGGTGCCGTGGCTCACTCACTAACCACAGAGGAAACAAATTTTCCCCCATCCATACACTATTTTCTTCATAAACAAGTTTGTGATGGTAGTCCAACTTGGGCTAAAAATCCAGCCCAGGTTCCATCCACAAAATAGAAATCCAAAGCAAAATAAAGTTCCATGCAATAATAGATCACTCTTTTTTGCATCACGCTTAAACACCATGGCTCCCTCCGTCTGCACCACAAGTTTACGAATAGGGATCTGGTCTCCAAGTCTGAGAGGGGCCACAAAGGTTAGGGTTTTAGCATAGCCACATCTACAGCCGCGCTCCCTCTTCCCTCTTCCCTCCGCAATCACACTCTTGATCTGTATTTGTATACTAACTTAAGTCTAATTATTATCTCTGGTTTAGAAGATAATTAATTATTTGGTTCAATAATTTCAAACCAATGATCTTCCCAAAAGTAGTTTAGCTCATTTAATTAATTGTAAATAGGTAGAATTTTAAATCTCAAACCTTCATTAAGTGTTATAAATCCTTATCTAAAAAATCCAAACACAACATGTTAGAAGACAACCTCTACAATTTATTTACTAATACTCTTCATCCTAAACTCCAATAAATAAAATATTTAGAGGAAGCCCTTGATCAAGATAAATTCCAATATTTCTTCATAAGACATTTTAAGCCTTCCCAACCTACCTTAATAACTTGTATGCTTATGATATCTAAAAACAAACATTTTATAAATGATAATGTTACAAACACTTAAGATTATATACATGCCATTCATGTTATTCTTTTTAGTGACTCCAATGAGGTAACTCTTTCACAACCTTTCATGAAAATTCCTTCCCATCCTCCTCTTTATTCATCATCATCCATAAATAATCTTTACATTCATAACCCTCTTTATCTAGTAGAAAGTCAAAAACATAGTCTTAAACGTTCAGCAAGAGAACTTGACCCTACTCACCCTACCAAACATTGGTATGATCCATAAATGTCTTGTTGGTATCATGTAATTTGGGGACATTATCATGAAACATGTAAGAAACTTAGGAACTTTGTTATTGAGTTTATCCTTGGTACCAATTTTGATCATGAAATCATGATCCATTAATGTCAACAAACCTATGACAATGTAGTTAAATCTCATGATTCCAAAGTTAAACGTGATGCTCTAAATTAGACTAATGTTCACCTTGTCATTTATAAAGACCCACTTCCAAATTATCAACCTACTAATAATCAACCTCCTTCCTACAACATTTTGGAAGCCTTAATTGATCCTCATTATTATCTTACATTGACCCTTATCCACATTTTACTTGTAATAATTTTCACACATATAGAATTGTGCAAGATATATATCCATCTCATTTTACTAATGTTGAGTATACAAAATTTAATACTAGCTCATCTCCTATGATTTCATTGATTAACCTGACATAGTCACCCACACTTCACATAATGCAAATTATATCAACCACTTTGATCTAGTTTAAAAATCATCACCCATATGTATCAATCAACCTAACACAATTATTTTATATCTCATCTTTTCATTCCCTCTACATTGGCTAACCTGACATAGTTAGCTAGATCAAAAATTACATCGATCAAGTTAATGTATTATGTTATTCCTAGATATGAACACACTACATTAATTACCTTGATGTAATCTATTTATATTCCTTATATTAAAAATAAATGGACTAACTTGATGCAGTCTATTTCTATTCCTTAATCTATTTTTACTATGTTGACTAACTTGATACAAGTAGTTTGTAGTTATCCTATAAAATAAAATATACCAAACAACTCTATTCAGTTTGATCCACCTAGCCAAACTACATCAACCAAATAAAAAATTAATAGTTCATCTCCATTTTAATTTAATTTAACTCTTCCATCACCTAAATTACTTTAATATTATGCACTTATCTCAGTTTAATTCAATACCCTTAGGATATGATGAGTGGAATCCCATTTTATAACTTTCTTGCCTCTATCGAATATTTTTTTCTCAAACTCATGACAACTTCCCATTGTCATTGTAATCACTTAATGAAACTCTTGTTTGAAATGAATATTCCCAGGCATCCCCCTGTAGGGAAAGAAGCCACCTTATTTGGGTCTAAGGATAGTATTTTCCAATTGTGTGAATAAATGTCTATACAAGTTGATGAAACTTTGGATGATTCTCTTTCACTTAAATTTTATAGAGATTCTATTATTTTTGGCAAAATGTTACTTCATGTGGATGATCTTCCTTTATTTATTAGTGTTAAAATGGGTGATGTTAAATTCAAGTGTGCTTTGTCTATATAAGTTGATGAACTTTGGATGCTTCTCTTTCACTTAATTTTATAAATATTCTATGATTATCATCAAAATATTAGTTCATATAGATGATCCTCCTTTATTTATTAGTGTTAAAATGGGTGATATTAAATTCAAGCATGCTTTGATTGATTAAGGGTTACACACTTGTGTCACTTCCCTTGACTTCATTTATATGTGTGGATACTTTGAATGCAATCTTAAATATTACAAAAGTACATGCCAAGGCTATGATAGAATACAAATTCCTCCTCTTGGTTGTATTTGAATCCACATCACAATTCCTCCCATCATAGTTAGAGTTAAGGTCATAATTATTAATTTTCATTTATCCTATAATATTTTACTTAGATGACCCTGGACACGTCACATGAGAGGAATTGCCTCTTTTGCATGCTAGTGTGTCAAATTTTCCCATAATAGTATGATATATAAAATTTAGGTAGAAATTAATCCTTAGAATTTTTAATAATTCCATTATTTTGGTGTTTTTAAAAACTCACCCTTGAACCTTTCCCTAGAATTCCCTTTCGATAATATCAATTATTTAACTATACCATCAATTATAATAATGGTTATAATGGATACCCCAAATTTTTGTATAATATACCCATAACCTATTAAATTCTAATTATGATGATCCTAAAAAGATTAGTATTAATATTAAAAACTTTGATATCCCTTCTAACATTATCACCCAGTTACCCCCTTCTTTATGACTTCATTCTCAACAGAAGTTAATTGACAAAATTATCACTTCAATAGTTACACCTAAACAATAAATTCCTTATTATTATTCAAATAATAGAGTATTTTATGTCTTCAAAATTGATCTCCATACACCTGATTATGATGATAGGTAATCCCTAGATGAGACATTCTAAGTTGGTTATGCTCAAACCAAATATGCATAAATTATTTGTTATCAATCTTCTTTACAATATTATTATGAGTCTACTTTACATGTACATAACATTCACTTAGTAGATGTAATTCATTATCCTTATATTGCATCTAACATTATTTCTTATTCCATTTATGTTCACGGGTCTAAGATGAATTAGGTACCAACTTCTTCCCAATCTAATCTAGTCATTTTTTTAGGAGTATGTTCCTTGATCATGTCATGACTGGACCATACCAGTTTGTTATATTTGAGATGTCAACCATATTACTATAACCTAAACTAATACTATCTCTTAAAATATCATAGTCTACTCAAAAGCCTACTCATAGATTCATGGATCATGATGATCTATTTGATACAGTCTCATCCATGTCAAAGTTTGACTCTCCACATAGACGATGGGTAGATGAGACATATTATGAGTTTCATAAGATAGTTGTTCATTAGGATAAATATTTTCAATCACACAATATAATATTAGTGAAATAATAGATACAAAACTTTATTCCTAGTGTGCATAGTAGATCTCCCCAGTCAGCCACTCCTAGGTGCACTTGTTGTTTTCATGGCATTCCTATGCATACTTAGACACACTACTAACAAATTCAATAGTACATTGATGCACTTTAACCTAAAGAAACACAACCCTATAGTGATAATATTTTTCCACCTCCTAGAGTATCTCCATAATATATTCCTAAGCATGATGAAGTCTATTTCCTTTGGCATCGATGTGCCACACATAATACAGATAGATGTCAAGTACTTCAACAACACTTCCTTGATTTTCCATGGTCTACACCTTCACCTTCATAGTATTTTCATCAATATTATTCTTTGATGGAGGCTTGGCCTTTTCCTAGACCCACACCTTCTCATAGATAAAATGATATCATCCATACCCCAGTGCAATTTATTCACATTGATTATCCCTTTCATGAGGTACCATGCCATCCTCCTTACTATTATAATTCTCCTACTTTATCCATAAAGATGACACATTAATAAGTGCTTACACAACTCTTTGTACAGATAAATGAAACCATGATCAAAGTTATATATTAGTTATAAAAATACTTATCAGATGTTATTTATGATTTATGTCAAGATATATATCAACATTTATGAGCAAATATTTGTGTAACATATCATATTATTTTTCACATTATCATATGATTGAATTTGATATTTACATTTCATTATGAGTATTGGTGATACCCTATTATTTATATCTTTATTAACTCATTATTATCTTTCATTTTTTTAGTATTTTACTTTTCTGCACTCACTTCACATTTATGACATTTTGTCCCTACTATTGTTTCCTTCATTATACTTATTTTTAACTTTAGTTTTAATATTAAAACATGGGTAAAACCTTCTAGTATTCTATATTATTTTTTACTTTTCTTTATGGGTGATAATTTCAAATACCTGCTTTTATTCCCCCTCTTTTTGAGATGATTTTTACTTTTATAAGTACCTTTCTAGTTATTTTATAGGATAATACAACTTCATAGTGACTTGGATATACTAAACATAACCCATGTCATTTTAATTACACTACCTTACATACTTATGATCAACAACAAGTATACCCATCATTGTACCATGTATTACATGAAAATATCTTCTAAAATATTCATCTTACCTTTTTCATTCCCTTCATTTGAGGCATATATAAGTCAATATTGATATTTCACACTTACATGTGGGCAAGTCTAGGAATTTTTAATACCATGGTTTTTTAATAATCTTTGCTCATGATAAAGTGTAAGAT